>PVJA010007912.1:40605-66805 GCA_004027025.1 Myocastor coypus | reverse complement strand
TTTTTGAGACAGGGTCTTACTATGCAATTCAGGCTGGCCTTGACCTCACTTTTGTAGCCCAGGCTGATTTCAAACTCACACCAATCCTCCTGCCTAAGCCTCCCAAGTGCTGGGATTATAGGCATATGCCACCATGGCCAGCTAAAGGCCTAGCCTTTTAGTAGTTTTATTTTTTTTTTAACTTTATTTATATTATGACTGACTCAGCCTGCCCTAGTGGTGAGGTTCGCTCAGCATGTGGTGTTGGGGATGGAACCGTGGTCCTTAAACTTGACCTAAGCAGGTACTTTAGACTGCTGAGCTACCTCACTGGCCCCTGAATCCCTGGTTTTTGATGACTGACAAATTTTCAACTTTGTCATGATGTGCAAGCCATATCAGCACAAATTATACACATCGGCACAAAGTATGCTTGAGTTCTGAATTTTGATCTTTTCCTGTGCTAGCATTGTACAGCATGATAGTCCCACAGTGTGACAAATTCTGGAACCAAACACATGTGGTGACAATGGGTGATACACAAAGGGAGAAGAAGGTGCTTGGAATTATCAGCAGTATCAGTATCAGGATCTCATTCTTCTAATGTCAGCTCTTCCCTAGCCCGAGGCTTCTACAGCTCTTGTTTCTAGCTTTCCACACACACTCTTTGCATCTTTTACTTTCCCCTTTCCACTGAGATTCCATAATGCCCACTCCACCCATAAACTGATACACTCAGTATGGCCCCGGAGAGTGCAGAGGTGAAGAAATGTCACGTTGGGCCTGTTCCGTACCTGCGCCATCCAGGAGGGACTTACTTATTTCAGCCTGAGACTGACTTCAGTCCATGAGTGCCTGAGCGCCATAGAGAAGAAGCACAGGGAGACTGTCCCAGAGACCGCTGAGCTACTGGGGGGAAATGTGTTTCAGGAACAAGTCTCCAAGAAAGCCAAATCCTGTAGAATTTATATCTTTGCTTGACTCTACCCTTCATTCCTCATTTTTCCTATATTTGGTCTTATGATTGCTACACTTTTGTCATAAATGAATATCATTAGGAAATTGGAATGACACAAATTATGTTGATAATGTTGTCTATAATAGTTCTGTTATTGAAAAGTTGCTTCAGATTTGTGGGACACCATGTTTGACAATTGCTGAAGCATGAAAGATGCCTCACTCGCAAGTACTTCATCATAATACACTTAATACATTATTATGCAAGTAATATATAATGGTATTAATAATATAGTTACGATAGTTACATTTTATATGACATGTCATATATTGGAAAATGTGTAATATATGTGTGCTACACCAATCAGATAACCCAATTTATCCTCCATAAAATCTAATTATTTTGCTATTATATCAAGAGATTTTTGGTGCTGAGATTAAGAGGGAAAGAGGGAAAAAAAGGAAGAGAAGTGTTTTCCTTTTGCAACAAATGTTTTGCTAATTTAGTCCACTGGTCTGGAACTTACTAGGCGGCAAGTAGCAAATGACATACAAAAATTCTGAAGCTATCTTCTGCCTCTGAGTATTAATAGTGTGTCTTTATAGGGAAGAGGCCATGAGGATTGGTGGACTGGAATCCAGAATCTGTGCAGTGGCCCTTCATCAGGAGTAGGAAAGATCCCTTAGCTAACCCAGGCCAAACCTACTCAAGGCTTATGCAGAAGATCAACAGTGTGCACAGCACAAAAGATGACCTTAGAAGGGAGGAGCCATGGAGCAGGCAGAGGCAGGTTGGGGACCTGCTAATAAAACCCAGTTTTGTGAACACACCGAGTCAAACTTCCCAGAGGTATGCAGTACCTTCCCAGAGGTATCTGTTGGGAAGGGGAGAGACCGCCAATGGGACACAAAATGGAAATGGTAAGAAGGCTGGAAAGCAGCAAAGGAGCCAGGCTTGTCCAGTGGTGACCCTCAGGAGCTCTGCTGCCTCTCTGCAGGCATTTTCGCTGGAAGGCTTGGATGGAGTTAGAGATAGTCACCCAGAGAGAAAATACCAAGATCATTTAATTATTTAGCCAGATGTTTGGTGCTTCATACTCTGGTTTTAGCTTCTTGTCCTGGTAAACTTAAGACTCAACCATCCCCCCTCAGTGCCACCCCAACTTTTCTGTGCCTCCTCATCTCTTAATTTGCCAATAATGCAGTATTTTTATCTCCCGCTTTATTTTCTTGCTTGGGATCCAGCTTGTACTAGATGTGATTGTGGTGCGCTTGCTGTTGGAGGCTTTTCCATCATCATAAGCTCCTCAGGTGACAGCTGAACCCGTTTCTTGTTTCACCTCAGGGTGAGAGGTAAGAACCTTCTTCCAGCCACACAAGCTCAAGCCAGTTTGGCCTCGCCTTCCTTGCTCCCACAGCCTACTAACTTCTGTCATGCTTCTCTTCTGCCTCCTCTGACCTTCATACCCTCAGTTTACACTTTAACTTCTTACCTGGCTCCTTGATAACATCCACGACAACATTTTTCCTGATACAGTGGTACCAGAGCACCATTTTCCAAATGAACTAAGGTTAAAAAAATTTCAGAGACTGTTTTCCAGAAGAATAAAAACTGGGCAACACTACACAGTTAGACACAGCGAGAGCCAGAACTCAGGTTTTTTGTTGCTTCAACTCCAGTACTTTTTTCAATGAAAGTGCACTGGATCTTAGGAACTTCAGCACAGGAAGGCATTATTTGTTCTCTTTCACCTTCAGTGCTTTGGATCTCCACTCTTTGTTTCAATCTGTAAGCTACTTCCCTTTGGTAGGAAGAAGGCTCATAAAACTTAAGTGGATCAAAACGAATGCTGGTAAAAATAAAAAATGTTTTTTTTTAGAGACATAGGTATAACTGTATCAAACAAGTAGAACCCAGCTGTTGTTTTCAGAGACAAGTTACACTGAAAGGACTTGGCTTCCATGCCACTGGCCACCAGGGGGCTTGTGATTTGAGGTTCTCCCTTCATAGATTCCAGCTTTTAGGAGACCACTTTTGGCCTGGCGGGGCTGGAAGAAGTCCTTTGTTCTGTTCCCTGACTCTTATTATGCTGTGATTCAGGAATATCCCAATAGCTCACTATTTCAATATCACCAAAGAATAGAATATTATGTATCTAGGGAACACTAGCCTGAATTCCATTTTAACACAATCTAAATTAGGGTTGGAAGAATCTTAACCAGACTTACTTATAAAAACTTCTGGTCTCTAAGCAGCCTCCACAAGAGCCCTCTAGCTGTCTTCAGGGCTGACTGGGTCAGGGAAGTTGGCCACAAAAAGTGATAACTTTGGGCAAGTAGAGCTTCATAGTTCTGACCTTGCAGACACTTGGGAAAGAGGCTTGACTCAAAATCCTAGAGCAGGGTGATGCTGGGCTTAGCCTCCCAGGGGCAAAAGGCTCCTTGCATCCATCTTGGGCACAATTGTTTTCTCAATAATTAGTGGACTTATTTCTCATGCCATTGAATTATAACAAATGAGACATTGGCTCAATATATGAAACCCTTATATGGCAATTTTCATCTTCATTGCACTTTCCAAATGCTAACTAATTAATCTGCTTGACAGTGTTCCATGTAACAGTTGTACACGTTTTATGTTCATAAACTCTTATACACTTTTAACTGCTTTGATATTTCATTTCTGGGTTTTTTTTCCCCTCTTGTTCTCCCAAGGCCAAATTAGCATAATTGCTGATGGGATGCCATATCCACCTTCACTTCAGTGATAGAAATTCAAATGAAGAAATAAGTTGAACACGTGGGAAAGAGAGGAGGGTGGGAGAGAGGAAGCCCCTTCTTTGGAATTATTAGTAATTGTGTTCTGAGGCAGCCCTGCAGTTCACGTGCCCACTGCCTCCACCAGGGCACCAAGGCAGAGTGATTGTAACACCACCTTAGACCAGGGGTTCATATCCAGGAAATACTCAACCAATGTTTATCGATGGGCTGAAGAATAGTCACGGCAACCCTTCTACACCAGTATGTCCCCTCCTTTCTTTCCTTCTATCCTGTGTTCTTACCTCCCCTCTCTCCCTTTCTCCCTGAAGAGGGCCATGGCTGTTCTTCAGCACATTCATGAATCTATTCAACAAGCATTAGTTGAGTACCTACTATGTGTTAGCCCCATGCTAAGTACTAGGAAACTATGGAGTAGAGCTAAGTCTGAAGATAGATGACTTTCCTAAAAAAAAAAAAAAAACCAAAACAGTAATTTTTAAAAATAACACATGCTTTCCAAAAGTGATAGTATTCTATCCTTCAGCTATGGCTAATTGAGAAGAAAGGCTGATCCAAACCTCAGAACTAAAAGCGATTATATAACGTTTCTCTCTTCTAAATAGTAAAAAGCTTGGTCTGTATAAGAAGTAATATGATAGTTCCTTTTCTTAATTTTGAAAAATGGATTTGACAATATAGTATCAGTTTTGCTAACTAAAGCTTTATTAGAAAGTTTACTTTGTGTACAAATTTTATGATGCTGGAAATATAAATCACTTTATAAGCAAAATGCTTAATTTGTTTATACTATAAAATATGTTAAATGATTTTATCAAATTGGGAATAAGATGGTTACCAAAAAACAAACCAAAGCAAAATAGACTACAGTCTTTGTCCTCATGAAGATGGTCTTAGGTACTTCTCTGATTGCAGAGATAAAAACCCAACACCCAAAGTTCAAGGAGGAAAGGATTATTTAGCTCACAGCTGTAGTTGTTTGAGCCCATAATTGTCTGTCTCCAAGGCAGCATGGCACGGCAGAAGGGCATCTCAGAGGAGAAACAGATCGTGGCAGGCAGAGGGCACAGAAGAAGCCAGCAGCCAGTGACAGCCCTCTCTTGTGTCCTTTATAGCCTTTCCAGGCTACTCCCCTCAGAGTGGGGCAGCCTTAATCCTAGCATTGCACCATGAACAAAATCCAACATCACATCCTTCATCCTAACATATACCCTAGTTCCAGACACTTGGGCAAAGCCCTACTTATGACTGCGTGAGGTTTGTATCAGTGCCGGCACCAGATCTCGGATCCCAGCATCACACAACCTAAATCCAGCCACCTCCAAAAAGCTGCATCTATGAGCTTGGTTGTGTGGCGGACTTCTGTATACGAGCCATACAGAAACCTATTCTCAGAATCTTTAGAAATCTGCTTTACACGCCTTTCTTAAACATTACTATACACCTCTCTCTCTCTCTCTCTCTTTCTCTCTCTCTCTCTCTGTCTCTGTCTCTCTCTGTCTCTGTGTCTGTCTCTGTGTCTCTCTGTGTCTCTCTCTGTCTGTCTCTCTCTCTCTCATTCTGGTACCAGGGATCAAACTTGGGACCATGAGCTTGCCAGACAGGTGCTTATGCTGCTGATCTATACTCCAGTCCCCACTTATATCTATTTATATCTTTATATGGGGATGGAGGGAGGGAGGGAGAGAGAGACACAGAGAGAGAGAGAGAGAGAGATTAAGAGAATGAGCATTTATTTTTTCTTCTTGAAAGGGAGTTTCACAAGCTTATTTTTTATGGGTAAACTTTGTCTAAAGCTTTTTTCTTCAGGGCCAGTGGGATAATTCAGCAGACCAAGTACCTTCCTCAGCCTCTCAAGTGCTGGGATTACAGATGTGCTCCACCATGTCCAGCTGGGACTGGGGTTTGATCCCTGGCACTGCATGCCATGAGGGCCCCACCCCCAGTTGCACTGAGCAAGCCATCGGACCAAGCACTTTGAAACACATTTGTAATCTCAGCACTGGGGAGGCTGAAAACAGGAGGATCAGCCCAAGTCTGAGCTGCGCTGTGAGCAGCTGCACCAAATACATTAAAAAAACAAACAAACAAGAACACTTTCTCCTTTATTCCTAAAGTTGTACTCCCAGGAATTGGTGACTAAAGCCACACTCCTACCACCTAAAACATTTTGGACTTAAAGTTATGAACCGAACCTTATTAAGAATCTGATGAGGGGGCCCTGCGGGATGGCTCAGTGGTCTAAAGCGCCTGCTTGGGAAAGCTTGGGCGGCTTCGGGGACCGCGGTTCGATCCCCGGCACCACAAGCTGCACCAGCCCTGCCCTCAGGGCGGGCTGAGCTGGCCATAAAAATGAGTGAATAAACAAATAAAGGTTCTGAAACAAGAAAAAAAAAATTTAAAAAAAAAGAATCTGATGAGGACTGTTCATCTACTGACTAGGAAAACTGTGTATATAAATAAATTTATATTTATATATACTAATATACACAAACATAAATACATATATATGAAAACATACATACCATTTTAAGGAGTTTATAAACCTTCTAATGTCTGTGAATCTTAGGCTAAGAAATTGCATCTAATCTCAAATTATTGCTATTTCATAGACTATGATACTTACACTTGAAGTGGCCATTTAGATTTCATAGATTGGAAAATGACAGTAGCACTGATTCCCATATGAAAATGTCTTCACTGTTTTGTTTTTTTAATGACTTTTGGATCATTTCAGTCTCTGTAAAATTGGACTTGAAATGCAGCATATTCTAGCTACAAATATGGCATCATTTTAGAGAATGGAATATTGGTTTACGCTTTCTTTTGATCTTTTAGTGGAATCAGTGCCTTGTCTTTGGGGTATAGTCTATAATGATGGCGCGCTGCCTCCTCTAGATGTGATGGAGACCTGGGAATCCATCACTTTCCAGATAATTGGTATTACACAGCCTTCCCCTGCATGGACTTGCTTACACGTGCCTGTAAGGAATTCTGTCTGCCAGTTTCCTGCTCCCATGTGCAGCCTTGTGAAATTTTCACAGTTTCTTCTGCATAAATGGCATAATATTTCATTATTAAAAAGAACTTAGTGTCATGTGCAAACCTGAGGGTTTTATTGTAAACAGTCTCTTGTTATGTCTTTGTATCCACTGTGAGTTGGAACAGTTTAAGAAACACTCTTGCTGCCCTTCTCTCCTCTTTTTGCAGCCAAGGTCACTTCTCTTCCAAAATAAAAGTTAATTAAATTCCATGTTTTGTCTGAAATAATGTATGGCAAAATAGTGAGAGCAGGCATCTTTGGTTAGCTGGATTATGGATGACTCTAATTTTATCTCTGTTTTCTGCCTCTTTGTATTTTCCACATTTTCCGTAAAGAGCACATATTGTTTTTGTAATAAGAAAGTTTATAATGTGCCTAGTTTTTCATGTACAAGAATATTATCAGAATCTTAGTGAGTATTTAAATAGGAGGTGCCCTGTAGATTCTATTTTCCCACCTGCTTCTTTAAAATATTAGGGCACAATCAATGTATATTAATACAATCTTAGAAAAATTAGAGAGGTATGATTTCCTTTCCAGAAACTATTTTCTCTGCCATCTTCTCAGTTCTCATGGAATTACACCCCTGGCCTGTCCTATTAACCACTTGCTAATCATGGACCTGATTAAGCCCGGTGTGGTGCTGCACACCTATAACCCTAGCTCTGTAGAAGGCTGAAGCTGGAGAATTAGAAGAATTAGAAGCTTACACCCCACAATACTGATATGCTTATGAAAATTTCAGAGGGTCCAAAATTTCACTTAAAGTTATTTCTCAATTCTCAGGAGAAGCTCATTTACTTCCCGTGATTACTCAATTTTGGGAAAGAAAATTGTGACAGAGCTCATTATTGAGTCAGCCAAGAACATCTGCTTTATTTATTGTTATTTGATTTTGTACCTGTGACTGATCTGCTTCAAAAGTTAATTTAAGAGTGACAATGTCACTAATGTCTTCCTTTATAAACTGATTCATTCTGCTCTTTGCTTTTCAGACTTGCATGGACTTTTTTTTTTTTTTTTTTTTTTTTTTTTTTTTTTTTTTTTTTTTTTTTTTTTTTTTTTTTTTTTTTTTTTTTTTTTTTTTTTTTTTTTTTTTTTAAATTTATTTATTTATTTTTTCTTGTTTCAGAACTTTTGTTTGTTTGTTTATTTATTTTTATGGCCGGCTCAGCCTGCCCTGAGGGCAGGGCTGGCGCAGCATGTGGTGCTGAGGATTGAACCGTGGTCCCTGCAGCCGCCTGCAAGTGCTTTAGACCACTGAGCCATCCTGCTGGGCCCCAGTTGATCTCATTGATTCATTCCCCTTTCTGTTTTTCTGCCACCCATGTTTCTAGAAAAGATTTTATTAGTAGGGTCGATTTCCTAGAAATGCCAAAAGATTTTTTTTTGTCTTTTTGAGTCAGGGTCTCGCTATGCAGTTCAGGCTGGCCTTGAGCTCACTTTTATAGCCCAGGCTGGTCTCAAACTCGCACCATCCCTCTTGCCTCAGCCTTTTATTTCTCTGTTAATTTTATGTTCTATTTTTTATGTATTTAGTATAGGTTCTACAGGGTCTCACTGCACAGATCGACTTGCAGCGATCTTTCCTGTTTTCAGCTTCCCAAGCCCTGGGGTTACCTACCTACTGAGCCATCACACCCAGTCCCAGGCTCTGTTTTATGATGCCCCCAGGAGCAGAGCTGACACAGCAGGTGGGGGATCAAACCCCAGCCCCTGCAGAAGCTGAGCTATCTGGCTGGTCCTTATTTTGCTGACTTTTGAAACAAAATCTTTTCTTCTTAAATTTTACAGATAGAAGCATAGTTTTGCCACTGTTTTATTAAAGAAATTTCTTGTATTTTCTCTGAGATTCCAAAATATTTTCAAGTAGCTTTTAACTTTCATTTGCACTGTTATTTGAATTTTCATAACTACATAGCTTTTTATAATTTCTTTTCATAGCTTTTCATAATTTCTTCTCAAGTTAGGCCCAATATTATTATTATTTTTCTGTATTTCAGAAAAGAGGCATTAGGCCTGCATGTTTATTTACAAACATATCTAGTATGTCATGAGAATTTAAGAGTTTGATTTGTTTACAAAGAGCTTCACTTCTTGAGAGATTCTGCCCATCTGTGAAAGCGGGTGAATTAAAAAACATCCTCGTTTGTTAAGCAATTGCTGTCTCACTAGAAAGAAGGGAGCTGCAAAATCAGATCCAAAGTACAAGGTCAGCATGGACTGCAACCGCCACTTGTTTTCCACAGAAAACGCAAGTGCTTCCCGGGGGCCCTCCTCTTAGTGGCTGCGAAGCACCGCGGAGATTGTGAACCTCCGGATGCTCTGCCCCAACACAGTGCTGCAGGAAGCTCTGTGAAGCGGGAGGAATGGCCAGGCCCCATATTAGTGATTATTTTCAAAAGACTCAGTTGGTTAGGGGGTCTTTCTTACATGAAGTTTCTCCTTGTGTGCTCATATCCATCTCTCTGATTGTGAAGAGAGACTCCTTTCCTTTAAATTATAAGATATCAGGGCTTGCCAGATAACGCAGTGGACAAAAGCGTGACTTACCTCCCCATTCAGTATTGGCTTTTATCAATTTTATGTGTGCAATGGTGCTTGTAACCTCACTGGTTGACAATAGTTTTGTCTTACCTTATGCCCACCTAAGCGAGTTTTCATTTTAGACCCACCTCACCACATGGTTTTTCCACTTTAGAAGTCCTTGGAAGAGACAGTTTTCTGGGGACCACCCACTTGGGCCCACCCTCTTGTCCCTGTCTCACACAGGAGCTTTCCTTCCCTCAATAAATATGCCCTGCTTATAGAAGAAACAAACAAAAAAAAGTGCCTGCTTAAGCAGGCCCAGGGACCTGGGTTCCATCCCAGAGTGCAGTGCTGGTTCTGGCCCAATCCCTGGGGCATGCTGAGGCAGCCAGTGAGACTGGCTGTAGTGGTGCTTGCCTGTAATCCCAGTGCTTGGGAGGCTGAAAACAGGAGGATCACTATGATTTGGACCTGTGTAGTGACACTCTGCACTAGATACACACGAAAAAATGGTTTATCATAGGGAGTAATTTTCTCAATAAAAATCATCCTATGATATAGTCCTCCGAAGTTCTTCATTGGAATTACTTGAGATGGTTTTGAAATTTTACTACTTTATAATTTCAAGCCCTATTATATCATCTAGATTGAGATTCAGTGAACATTTTATATAAAAAGCTAGACCACAAAATTTTAGGCTAGGCATGCTGTGTGATCTTTGTTGCATACCTTTGCTTGTAATGGCATAACATAAAAGCAGCCATAAATAAAAATATAAATAAATAATCTTGTTTATGTTTCAGTAAAACTATATTTATGGATACTGAAATTTTACTTTCCTACAATTTGAATATATTATGAGCTATTATTTTTCCTTCAGCTCTTTCAACTATTAAAAAGTGTGAAAAACCATTCCTAGCTTACAGATTACACCGAAATATAAAGTGGGCCAGATTTAACTCATAGGCTGTAGTTGGCCAACCCTTAAATTAGACTTTTAAGTATGAAATTTCTACTTTGATCCTATCATATTTTCTTTTCCCACAAAGTTTTTCAACTTGTTTTTTTCTTCAAGATTTCTTTAAAAACAAAGCCACCTTCCTTTCCGTGTGTCTACACCATATCCTCCCCTTAGCGTTTTTGTTTGGCAGCAAGAGACTAGCTGGTTCCATACACACTAATTATATCATAGTCTTTCACTTGTTGCCAAGTGTTCCCATATGGTCATTTGGTCTGGTAAATCTTTAATGTTTATTTGAAGCAGTTTTGCATAATGGATAGATCTTTGCCATTTCTCCTATCCCTGCATTCGTATATTAGGGGATCCTCATCTTATTCCTTCTTCATTAGGTAGGCCCTCATTCTCCTCTTGATTGCTTGGGTATTATGTCTTCTTGCATTTTCCTCTCCATTTCTTAATTTTAAACTTTTTGAAACTTGAAAACTATCTTAAACAGCTTGGTGCTATTTTGCCTCAGATGGCAGCCTACTTTTTCTACATGGGCTCTACTTATCTCCAAAGATAACCTGGTTCTTGATGATCCACAGCCTTCTTCCTTAAATCATCTTGTCTACAAATCCAGACTTTCAGAATCTGTTTATCTTTAAAATTCTTCATAGAATTTACTTGACTTCAGGAGGTAGAATTGAAGTCATTTGCTTTATATTCGTCCAGGCATGATTCAGACTGAGTCCTGATAATTGTTAACCATTTATTCTCTTTAACATTGGTAGTCTGTTTGATGAAATTTACCACAGTTGTTATTACAGGCTCTTTAGTATGTGGAACATGGCTAATGTAGTCTATTTATGAGCTAATTTATTTAATATAATGAACCAACTTTTTCTCTGTTCAGTAACATCACTTGTCTTGTGGAAGTTCTATTGGAGACCTTGGAAACCTCTTAGGAGTTAGATTCTAAATGAAGATCAATTCTTGCTCTCACTACTTAGGTATTTTTCTTTAGTGTGGTGAAAATTGCATTAAAATAAGTTTTAAATAATTTAAATTTTTATCCTGATTTTATGACCTTAACCAACTGAATTAAACCTATCTGGATCTGACATTTCCTTAATGGAAAACAAAGGATTTTCAGGGGCTGCTCATCAAGACTTAATATTTTGAGATTCTAAGTGGACTGTGTATTAGAGGCAATGATATGTCCCAGTGGTCTGGTAACCAGCATGTGGAGATGTCATTTCTAGGACCACAGCATTTCCCTATGAAGAAAAATCTTATGGTGATTTGATTGTTTGCACCCTCCAGAACTCTTTGAAATGTAATGGTTATTGTAACAAAATTAAGATGTGGAAACTTTAAAAGGTGATTAGTTCTATGAGGGACCACCCTCCTGAAAGACAGGAAACACTGTTGTTGTTTATTTGCCTTCTGTCCTCTCTCTTCTCCCTTAGGATGACCTAGGTTTGAAGGAATGTGTCAGATGCCAGCCTCTGGGCCTCTAGCTTCCAGTTCCAGCAACCAATAAACCTCTGTTTACTATAAATTACTTAGTCTGTAATCTTTTGTTGTAGTGGTAAAAAATAAAGTGGACTAAGACAAGTTTTAATTGCTTCTTTGTAAGTGATGACGAAAATCACTATAGCTATCAAAATCTCCATGAACTCTGAAAATTTCTTCCTTGACTCAGCATGCCAGGGTTGGAGGCACAGGAAGACAGATGTTTCTCCAATGAGAAAACAGGACTAGATCCCAGAATTAATTGCTAAATTTTGTAAGTAGTAGTTTGAATTTAAGAAATGCCTTATCTTCCATGCCTGAGAACTATTCCTAATAGTTGTTTCATAACACTCAATGTGTGCTGTTTCAGGTCAGAAATTCAAGCTGGCTTTAATCTCTTATTTCTGGTCACTTTTTATAAGAGCAATAACTATTTAATGTGGAAAAAAACCCCATCTTTTTCTTCTGGGTCTTCTGACCAAGATTAAATAAATAAATAAATAAATAAATAAATAAATAAACAGGCCTAATAGATTGTATAGAAGATATAATACCTAGATTAAGCACGCTTTGTTCAGATTTTGGATTTGGAATCTATTGGTAGAAATGAGATGACTATGTGGCATTTTTATACAATGGAATATTACTCAGCTGTAAAGAATGATAAATTAGAAGACTTCATGTATAAGTGTAGGTATCTTTAACATATACTCACAAGTGAAATAAACCAGACCTACATGTGTAAATATAATTTAGTCTCTCTAGTGTAAGAATACAATAGAAGAAATAAAAATGGGAAGGCATAATACAGCTGAATGGAAGTCAAGAACTTAAGGATTAAACAATGAAGAGACAGCAAGCAGAAAAGTTAGGAAACATGGTAGGGGCATGTACACAAGATGAATTAGATAATGGTCCTAAGAATCTTCAACAGGTTTATGACACTCAGAGTAGCAATGTATAAGACTAAAACCATGTTTAAAATGCTTGCCATTCTACTTTTTCAGATGTGTGTTGCTTCTAATGTAATTTCAATTATTACTGTACTCCCTCTCAAGTAAATGTTTTAGAAGAAAACAAAAAAGGGTAATTAAAGAGAATATGAGGCAAGGGAAAATGCCATATGACTGACCTGCTACAATTTTGCATATGCTTAGATTTCTAAATTTCTGTGTAAGCCGGGTGTGATGAAGCACACCTGTAATCCCAGCACTTGGGAGGCTGAGGCAGGAGGATTGGTACAAGTTCAAGACCAGCTTGGGCTGAAAAAGTGAGCTCAAGGCCAACCTGAACTGTACAGCAAGACCCTGTCTCAAAAAGACACACAAAAAAATTCTGTGTAAAAATGTGTAACAGTTTTTTTTTTTTTAAATCACATTCTGTACAAAATCATTAAAATATCAATGATTGATGGACAATACCGGTTCCATGTTAAGTGTAAGGCATTTAATATCCAGAAAGACAGTGATGTTAAGCTCAAGTAACTATGTTATAGAGTAACAGTAGCACTAAACTTCTCTTCTGGAGGGTTAAGAATTTGTTTGCAGACCAAAAAATTAGAGAAAAAGAGCTACAAGGATAGCCAATATTTTGTCCCTAGCCCTTCAAAGTCAGTGAGGACTCTGGACATAAAAGAACCCATCCTGTAATATCCTGTAACTCAGTGGTGTCCCAAATTTTCTGTTCCAGGAGATTATGGGGCCACAGAGGAAAGGGATTGATAATGTATCTTGTGCCTAAGGAGAGTCACCTAGAGAGAAAACATTCTCTTAGGCTTTCGTAGGAAGCAAACTGGTCAAGCAATGGCTGTGACTCATCCAAATGGCTGACACTGACAAAAGTTCTACAAAATGCTGTAAATGGTTTCAAGGTAAATCCTGAGGGGATTTGACTGACCTTGCCAGATACAGAAGTTACATGTTTTGTTATATAGGTCTTGCTTTGACTTGCCCTTAACCACCCAGCAGAAAAGTTTAACCACAAGACATAAAAAGTAAAGCCAGATTAGTATGCTGAGCTGTAAAATTCTCAAGTCAACAGCTTTTGACATTTCAGGTTCTGCCAATAACCCACTACTGTTATGGAATATTGGACTATGTATACAATTACTTTCTGTTAGTTCAGTGAGAAGAAATATTTGTACAAATAGTGTTTAGAAAGTTATCACACCTGCTTCCTGTACTCTGAACAAATACTATGAAGACGACAATATGCATTGTATCAATTACTGTGGCTGTCCTACTAATGTGTTTTGAAATGGTCTCATTGTTATTTTTTATTAAAAGTAATAAAAAAGAAATGAGATGACTGAATTGAGAAACAGGATTAAAATTTTTTTAATGCATTTAGTACAAGGTCTACAAGGTCTCACTGCACAATTGGACTTGTAGTGATCCTCCTATTTTCAGCTTGCTGTGCACCGGGATTACAGGCATGTGCCACCACACCAGGACTGCATGGCAGTCTCAGTATACCCTGGGAGTGGGACCAGTGTAGCATGCCAAGGATCAAATCCAGTTCGCTGCGTCTCCTTAAGCAAGTGCTTTAATCTGCTGAACTATCTGGTTGGTCCTTACGTTGATATTAAATAATAGAAATCAAGAATATAGAATACTTTTTTTAATGTTTCTTACAACAGACACGTTTTGTACAGAGAACTCACTCCTGCTGTGATGATTTGCTGTCTTTTACTGGCACTAATGAAAATGCATAGTGAGTCTTGCTTCAGTTTTGACTGGTTTGTAGTGTTGACTGTTGACCTTCACCTTTTCTGGATTGACTTGCCTGGAGACTCCTCACTGCTTATTTTGGTTTTTTGATCTGGCGTTTGACTATCTTTTTTGGTTTCTACTGTTTATGTACCACATTGCTGCCACATGTGGGAAACTTCCAGAGGTACATAGAAGGCTTTTTGCACCAAAAAAATTTGGGATCTTATGATTTTAACTTTGAACAAAGAAAGCAGGCTATGATACAGAAGCTTTGTTTAACATGATGATTATTAGATTTTTAAAAAGTAAGTAGATGGGGTTTTCTGAATATGAAGTAGCCTGGCTTGTGTTTTGGTGATATTCCTGGGTAGATTATCAAGCACATAGACTCATGGCATGGCATGCATAAATGATTGGACGAGGCTAGCAAATAAGCCACTTAAAAATAGTTGTCTTTAGTTCCAAAAGACAACTATTTTATGCCTCCACTTATGTAAGCTGCTATGTGTATTCAGATTTATAAAAATAAAAAGTACAATAATGGCAGCCAGAATCTAGGGAAAGATATGAAGACTTTTTTGTTTGATGAGAACAGAATTTCAGTTCTCCAAGATGCAAAGTGTCTAGGATAGATGGTACTGATGCTAATATAATAATGTATATGTATTTAACATTATTCAGTTGTACCCTTAAAATGATTGATAGCAAATGTTACATTGTATGTATTTTATCACAATAAAATGGTTAAAATAATTAACTGTATATTATATATATAGAAACACTTTAAAATAGATAATTGTTTTTATTTTTATAAGATTCATGTGTATTTTTTATTTTTACAGTGTTGTTTACTTTTTCAGCGTTTTTTTCCTTACGAATTTGGTAATGCATTTTCCTAGGAAACATACCTTCGGAGGGTGAAATTATCAGGGAAAGAATAATTCAAGGTGACTACAATTGGATTTTCTTTCACTGTGGAATGTATACTGAAACTATACATTTACTTTAACATTTCTTTAAACCATCAAACAAATTAATCACTAAGAGCCCTACTAATTCTAGACATATAGCACATAAAATTTAGTTCTCTTCAATTTTTTAAGTAGAAAAATTAGAATACCTGTGAGACTTTGTAGCAGCTTATAACCTCACTCTGCTTTACTCAGAATGTTCTTCGACTTGCAAGTTTCTTAACTCTGAGACTCATATAAAACCCATTTGCCCAGTTCTATAAATTTGCTATCTAATGATATACAAATTATCAAGCTTTTAACAAACACATAGAGCAGAAAGCACACATCCATTGTGTTTTCCTAAAACACAGGCATGTCTGACTGTTCCTTTTTGCACGAGCCACAGCTTAAAAAACATGTAACTGGTTATAATTAAGGATCTAAGAAGAGGCTTATCTGGATAGAAACAATAAAGGCTCATGTGTTTCTCCAGAATGTGAGGATTTGAAGAATGGACAAATGAGCTCCTTTTACTCTTCATCTAAGTTCTAAATCAAGTAATTAAGTGGAATAAAAGAGATAGAAGAAAAAAGTGTCAGATTTATTATGCTATTAGAGAACGTGGCTTGGGCATCTATGTTGAAAGTCAGAATTAGACAAAGCTGCCCACCAATCACAGGGAGCACCAGGCTGCCATGGTGTGGTGCTGAGTCCTTACCATTCAGCTTTGGCATATGGAAATGTGGCAGAACTCATGTTTTGTATAGGCCAGGACAACTTCACCAATAAGGTCAAAGCAGTCCTATTTTGTAGGAAAGAGGGAATGAAGAAGGAGGTAGAGTATTGGGAGTTGCAGAAGCTAGGAAATTGATCAGCTGTATGTAGGTGGGACTAGGCTTCATTGCCTAAAGCAAACAAGCTACCTCAGTGCTGGGATAAACATCCTGTCTGGTTAAGATCAACTTTTAGTCACTAGGCAACCTTGTGTCACGTGCTACTAACTTTTTAAAAGTATAAATAATGGATTGTTTGTTGTTCATTGAGTTAGTCTTATGCATCAGGCAGACCCGTGACCACCTAGTCCAGATTTTGTCTTCTCATCTACCTCCTTTTCTTTCTAGGTAGATCCAATCACAGTGACACCAATGGATTCTTACAGTAGAGAGTTTCTAAGTGAGTGGCTTGTCACTTTGTCTTCAAAGGTAAGTTCTGGGCCATTTCCTCCTCCTGCCCTCACCCCTTCAGCAGCACAGGTCACTGGGCAGTCTGTCGTTTGAGCGTAGTGCTTGTCTCTCTGGGCCAGTGCAAGAAGTTTTCAGATGAACAAAAACCAAATCAGCAGTAAAAAACACCTAAAAAGGTAAAAAATGTTAAAAAGCAGCATTATTATGAGCAGAGACCGGAACATCACTGGCTTTTCCAACTTAGGCAGGAACTGGAGACAGTGTTACATATTGATGTCTGTAATTTGGATGGTGGGGAGTGGTAGTCTTCATGCAAATGCCAGCAGGCATGAGTAGCAGTGATGACAGCTTGGAAATAATAAAAACAGCAAAAAATGATAAAAGCCAATATTAGGATGTGTTTACTAAGACCAGGAATTTTCTTTTTTCTTTTTTCTTTTTGATACAGGGTCTCGCTATGCAGTTCGGGTTGGCCTTGAGCTCACTTTTGTAGCCCAGGCTGGTCTCGAACTTGCACTGATCCTTCTGCCTCAGCTTCCCGAGTGCTGGGATTATAGGCATGCACCACCACGCCTGGCTGACCAGGATTTTTAATAAGCAGCTCACATACATTATATCATCCCTTTGAATTTTGTTATTAGGACTGAAAATTAGGAAGCTTAAATAAGAGTTACCCATAGGCTTATTACCTACATGTAATGAATATTCACATGTCCTAAGGTTGTGCTTTTCATTTTTTTCTGGAAGTACTTTAAACTTATACTGCAGATGCTGTGACATTCTGATTTTCAAACTTCAGTACAAATGCCCAAAACATAAGAACATTTAGCGCATAACCGTGGCTGCTAATCCTGATACCTCAGCTTGGTCATGTGAAGAAACACTTAGCAGATTAGGAAGTCATGGTCTGCGTGTGCCTGAGCAGGTCATGGAGCTGTGACCTTGGACTACTCTATGTGGTTCTCTGACCCTTCTTTTCCGGCAGTGTTTTTCTTGCTCTTCTCCCCAACTGCTCTGAACTAAGCCACTTCTATCCTAACATTCCAGCTGAGGAAGACGCAGGCCATGAACCTAATTCCCCAAAACCATGAGCTGAGTTAGACTCCTCCTGTAAGTTGTGTGAGTTCTGGGCATTGTGTCTCAGCCATGGGAAGGCTTGTACAATAATCATACCACAATTATTATCCTCAACAAAATTAACAATTTCTAATACCATCTAATATTCACCCATACTCAAATTTCCCCAGTTCTCTCCAGAAAATGGTCTTGATGGCCCCTATGCTTACAATAGAATGGAATTAGATGCTGCATTTGATTTTGTGTCCTAAATACCTTTTACTTAGAAAAGTGTTCTTCCTTTTTTCTAAGGTATTGATGCTACATTTAGAAAAATCCTGACACTGCTTTTGAAGAGACTAGAGCTGTTGTTTGTAACATTATTCCTTCTGTTTGTTTTCTTCCTTATTTCCAAATGATTTTATTGAAGCCAAAGCAGTAGAATTAACTGTACATAATTATATATATATATATATATATATATATATATATATATATAGTCTTAGTGACTTTTTACTCATTGCTAGGACAAATACCCAACGCTCAAAGTGAAGGAAGGAAAGGTTATTTAGCTCACAGTTTGTGGAGGTTTCAATCCATATTTGGCTGGCCCAAGGCTGAGTGGAACAGAACAGAGAGCATCCAGCTCATGGTCCCAATGCTCAAAATGAAGGAAGGAAAGGTTATTTAGCTCACAGTTTGTGGAGGTTTCAATCCATATTTGGCTGGCCCAAGGCTGAGTGGAACAGAACAGAGAGCATCCAGCTCATGGTGGCAGAAGAGCAACAAAATGGTGACAGAGGCAGCCAACCAAACAGGGGAGCAGAGCAACAGCTTTAATCTGTCTCTCTGTCTCTCTTTAAATTACATCAGGCTCTCTGCCTTAACCTATCCACCTCAGGCCACTCCTATAATTCCCAGCAGTATTCAGACTATAATCTCAGCAGTACTAACACACATAATCCCAGTGGATCATTGGTCAAGTGTCAAACTCTAGAAGTCCCTGCTCCATGAGTGCATGAAGCTTTGGGAGGACAACTAGACATAAACCATTATATATATATATATATACACATTTTAAGTTATAGGAAATAAAGTTTATTTTGGCAGATAGTGTTAAACAAGATTGAAGTTGCATACATTAGTAACACAGTTCAACAGCCTTAACTGGGTATAAATATGACACAGGTTCTTGCTTTCTTGTGTTCTGCTAAGTCATTATACCTAAACTTTTATAAAACTGATATGGTAAATTTAACTTTATTGTTTTTACTTATGCTCTGAATAAAAAAATAAAAAAACCTTTTCATAAGCTTCTTTAATCTCTGGGTCCATCTCATTATCAATATCATCCAAGCATGGATCACCAGCCCTTGATACATCTGTTCCATTTTCTTCATACTCTGGAAAAAAAATCCTCTCTTTCAAGTAATTCTTGATAGTTGTCTTGGTAACTTGGATCTGCCGCAGTGAAAGGAATGCCATCGGATGTGTAAAATGTTGGCTCATTCAGAAAGTAGTTAGGATCGTTTTGAGCTGCTTCGCTGTATGTTGAAGCTGCTTGTGCTCTACCCCAGTTACCTGCCCAGAGTTCTACAAGTTTCAAGAGCATCTGCTTTACTTCTCTGGTATAGTTTGCTTCTAGCACAACATTTTCAGTTCTCTGAATAGTTTCTTCCATGTCAGTCTTTAATTTTTCTTTCCAAGCATCTTCCAAAACTGACCCTGTCAGCTTTACTAATTTTACTGCTCAAATTAAATTGTCACCCACTGGATTGGAGACAAGGGCATTTAGCAACTCATGCAGACCAACTTGGAGAATACCTGCTCTTGTAACCCGTCCATTTGTTCCCTTGATCTCCAGGTTATGATAAAGTTCTCCTAGAAAGAGTACAAATGAATAAAATCATTTTTGGGTCACTTCATCCCCTTTTGCAGCTTGATCTTTAACTTCATATTTCACCCGACATCTTTGAAGTAATAATTGGCAGAAGTTGCCACTCTGGGGACTGATTGTCAGATGATGGGACAGGTAATTTCGCAGGTGAGTTCTTATGTAAAAGAAATTTGGGATAGATGTGGCTTATTGGTAGATTAGCTCCACAAGTTCTTGCAAAGCATCATCTGTTGTTACCCAACCATTCAGTATCTCTGCAAACTGCTCTGTTTGTTTCAAAACTGCCAGACTGCTCTGTAAGATGATTCAAAAACTCTTAAATGTAGTCTGACAGAGTGGGATAATCCTCACAATCATCTTTTTTTTTTTCTTTGCCTTTTTGAGACAGGGTCTCGCTATGCAGTTCAGGCTGGCCTTGAGCTCACTTTCGTAGCCCAGGCTGGTCTCGGACTCGCACCGATCCTCCTGCCTCAGCCTCCCGAGTGCTGGGATTACAGGAGTGTGCCACCACGCCCCGCTTCTCACAGTCACCTTCATAGGATTCTCATAGGCAGAATAACCTGGTGGGTAGAATTTGGGGGTGTTGGCAGACAGTTTAGACATTAACATTGGAGGCACTACCATCTGGGGATTAGCCATTGCTGACTCTGGCTCCAATGTGGGATTTGATCCTGTGAACCAGTTGGAGCTCTCAGGGGCCTCGTTTGTTCTATGTGATGGTCAAACTTAATTGTAGTCTTGCCTAGATCAACTGACTGTTTTGGTGAGGTGCCTGGGTCATGCAGCTGCTGAAGTGATCAGAGCCTTCATTTACTGGCATCTGGAGCTAAAGCAGTTGTTTTCTTGTAGTGGCATTTAACCTACTCGCCCATCCCCGGTATTGAAGCACTCATGTGGATTGGGTCAGATATTCTACCAAGAAGAGGCAGCTCTAGTTTTTCAATTGCACCTCATCTGGCATGGCATTGGCAGGTGCTTAATTTCTGGCTGCCTACTATTAATAAAATGATAACTGATCACCAGGTTAAGGTAGTGAAAACCTGATCTCTCCATTGTTGAGTTATCTCTCCGGCTCACAATTGTGGTTGCCATTCCCTCTTGACTGTAATTGCAGCCTTAGTGTCTCACCCCAGAGTCCTGCTGTTTGAGCACTTTTTCCTCCTGACTCGTATTTGCAGCATTTAACTCACATACATGGAATCACCATCCCTTTATGGAGCCATACCTTACCATAGCAGACTGGTGCAGGGACTCTTCTGGGTATTTCCAGAATTGCTAATAGGAATATATGAGAGCAGAGTAGAAAAATAATTTTGTAAACTGACATTAAAAATCTTATATTCTTCTTTGTATATGTATTCTCTCTTAGGATATTTTGATCTGCAAAAAATGTGGTTATAAGAATCCAATATGTGTTGATAGCTACTTTCTTTCCCTCTGTTAACATAGGTGTGCAACAGAGTCTCTGATGTTAGTGGCTTAGCAAATATCAAGAGAGCTCAGGGAAACCATACATCACAGGATTGACTGAGAATATTCTTTTTTCTTTAATCCTGTACTGTCATGAATAATTCCTTCTTGCTTTTGCATGAGAGATATTGTTTTCCTGTAGAATTTTAAGCCCTTAAAGTGCTTAGTTGCTTGCCTTTAGGAATGATGTTTGTGGGAAAAGAAACTGGTCATTGGAGTCAGAGCTTAGTCTTGAAGGTGGGTAAATGTATAGATTCATCATATGAATATGGGCAAATGAGGAAGCTTCCGAGTTAAGCTTCCTACTTAGTGAGATGGGATCATAATACATATCTCATGGATTTGCTATAAGGATTCACTCATTAATTCTTCTATTCATTCATTCACTTAATAAATGTTTTATGTACCAAGCCCCCTCTAGGCAGAAGGAATTTGATGTATACTTCAAGTCCAAGTCCCTGCTTTGGTGAAATATATGTATATATTTCCCTTTGGTGAACTATTCATGAATCAGACAACAGGTGAAACATCTTTGTCTAGTTCTAGCTCATAAAGAGAGCTCAGGAATTATGGTTTTCTGAGTTCCCCTTGGTGCCACAATCAGTGACTAGCACTAATTTACATAGTGCCATAGTGTGGCACCCATAACAAGGTGATATGACAAAAAAGATGCCTGCAGCCTGGACCTTATCACCTCACGTGGGATCCAGAGACAAATGTTTCCAGTCTCTTTTGCCTCTTGGTTCATATTGTAGCTTTGACATGGAGAAAGTCTTAGAAATAAGGAGACAGAAACTTCCTAACTGAGCATGTACAGGCAAAAATGTAAACATAGATATCACATGCTAGAAATATATATATATATATATATATATATATATATATATATATATATATATATAGAGAGAGAGAGAGAGAGAGAGAGAGAGAGAGAGAGAGACAGAGGCTAAACTCCTGGAGTGCTTTGCTTAGAATTTGGATCATTTTAGCAACTCACTTGAAACTTCTCCCTAGTGGTCTTTCTGCATGTATTTATTTTGCCTGCCTGGTACAGACTGTAAGATCCTTGGAGACAGTTCTGATATTTTATGCAACCCATTTTACCTTATGCAGTTGTATGGGCATAATTCATGCTCCATGCATACTTATTCCAGACTCACAATAAAAACCCCACCATTAGCTATTCTGAGAAGGCTGGGGCCTGGTTAGTATTTCACTGTTCCAGATAGCTACACAATGAGTCTGCATAATTCTTTTATGCTCTGTATTTTGGTCACATGTAGCTGTTCCACACCTCCAAGCATGGTCTGCTAAAGAAGCTGACTGGGCAAACCCATGAAGATATTTTTCATTTCCTTTGATGGCACATAATGCTTTCGTATATAAACACAATAACACAGTCATTACATATGCACTTACATTATTGTAGTGGCTGTGGGCTCAGCAACACTTCCAGCCAGGCAGGGAGCCCAGTGGTTCTCTTTTCCATTCTGATCTAAATTATGTTCATAATAAAAGAGTTTTCAATCAAGGTAAATACAATTTCATCCCAACATAACATCTATATTTCTGCTTTCCTCCTCCACCCCCTTTGGAAATTTCCTTTCTTTTTATTCTAGGTCACTCACCCTGATACACATAAGATTGTCCTCTTGTGGGGAGAAGAGCCATGCTCCTCCACGGACTATAACAACGGCTCCGAGTGCATCTCCTGTAACATACCTCTGTGATTTGCAAACGTGGAAATAAATCAAAGCAGGGAAGAGATGCCGCGTTAAGCCAGAAGCTAAATGTTACATCATGTAGCACGAAGCTGGGGAAGAGAGAGCGAGCCTGCTTTTTCCTGGCAGCACAATATCTTTGTGCTCGTTACCTCCGCCACAGCTCCATTAAAACAATCATTCTGAATCTGCGGGAAATTGTCACCTCTCTCTTTGCTGCCACGGCAGCTGGCATTGGAGGCTGCAGACACTGCTTATTCCTTCAAGGTTCTTAACACACACACATACATAAAGAAAATGAAGCTTAATTTATTAAAAAAAAAAGTGTCAGCTTACCCTGAGGCTCAGCGCAGGCATGAGGGGAAAAAAAGAAAAGATAAATGCCTCTAGGTGAACTGGCACCGACTGTAATCCCACACTCATTCTGCTGCTCCTCTGTAGGCATCACATTAATCATGCTGGATGGGTAGGCATTTCAAAAACTTAAGCAATTTTCAAACAAAGATGCACCATTTTAAAGACACAACGACGTAGCTTTATTTTATGATTCTTTCTTTGTCTCTGCTAGTGCGTCTAGAAAACGTGCTGTAGAGGTGGATGTAAATAATTAATGGCAGGAAGGCAGACAGGTGGGAAAAGCAGACGAGGAGCCACCACGACTGTCTTCTTCTTTTCCCACTGTCACCTTCCCCAGATCACAGAGCACAGTCAGGTCTTTCTGTCTGCTAGAGGCTTAGCTTTGTTCTGGTTTCCAGAGAAATCCAGGCAAAGATGGGTACCCCTTACACAACCCTGTCATTCTATCCCATGGAATTTAAAATACCAGTTTTCTAGACCCCAGAGTTTGGTGATGGTCTTGGGCCCTTGTATGCATTGCTCCTGAGGACTGAACTTCTTTTTGGTCCATGTTTCTTCTCCTCTCTGTGTGAGTTCAGGGGCCCTTGGTGGCCACATGCAGCTCTGGGGTTCTTGGCTGGCCATCTTGTGATGATACTGGCTACCTTGACCTGGTGAGCTTACCTGTGGGTTCTCTGTCTTACTGCGCATTGCCTGTCACCCGTAGGTAGTCTTAATGTCCTCTGTGCTCTGACCTCAGCTCTTCCTCAGTCAGGACATTTGGTCTGCATACCCAGCTGCTTGTTTGCCATGGACAAGGCCAGACTTCAGCGGTGTAGTGTGGAAGGTTTGGGCCAGGCTTCTCCACTTGCTTTCTATGCTGATTTTACACCATACTCTGGCTTTCACCTCAAAATTTAACTGTGCGAAGTGGAATGAAGCTTCTTGAGCACACTGAGATGTGATGGTGGCCAGCTCTAGGAAAGGACGCCTTCCTGGTTTGGTAACCCTCAGTGCACAGGCCTAGTGATCTGAATCTCAGACATTGATGAGTGTGTGGGCGTTACAGGAGGTAGGGGTGCGAGAGGCGGGGCAGCCTAGATGGGCTCCGCACCTCTTCCCTGCATGCTTCTGTGAAGTTAGGTGCAATGACAAATGGGACCTCTTGCTCTTGATTCCAGGCAACAAAGTGTCCAAAATTTCAAAGTACGCTTTAATACATAGCACAGATGCACATAATATCAGCCAGGATAGACTTGGGCAACTCTGACCACTGAAAATACCTGTGTGTCTTGTGGCTGCAAATCTACCAAGACATTTTTCTTTTATTTAAGTTTTAGACAGCTTTATTTTTGTTTGCTTTCAATTGACAAATAATAATCATATATATTCATGTGGCATCGTGATAGTTTGATCTATGTATATACAGGGTAGAAAGATTCAATCAAACTAATTAACATATCTCTCACCTCCCTTACCAATTTATTAAGTTTTTGTGGTATGAAACTTAAAAATCTATTCTTTCAGCAATTTTGAAATATACCATATACATGTATATTTGTATATATGTACATACATATATGTTATATATATAATTTTGTGGTTTTGAGACATTGTCTCACTGTATATCTCAGACTGATCTTGAATTCCTTGTTTAACCCAGGCTGGCCTCAAACTCACCACAATGGTCCTGCCTCAGGCCCCTGAGCATGGAGATTAAATGTGGGCATCATTACACCCAGGAAATACACAATGTGGTGTGATATCTAAGCAAAACTTATTCCTGCAGTATGACTGAAGCTTTGTGCCTTTCATTTGATCAACAACTTCCCCGTTTCCATTCATCTGCTTCTCTGCAGTCTCTAAGGAGGCTGTTTGTGATGAGATGAAATAGTTTAAATTCCAAGTGTAAAGGCAATCATACAGAATTTGTCTTCCATGCCTGTTTTATTTCACATAGTAAAGTGTCTTCCAGTTCCATACAAGGACACATAAAAGAAATCCGTTCTTTTAGAGGGTGTGTTGTCCCCCACTGTGGCTGAGTACCACATTCTCTTCACTCATTTATCTGCTAGTGGACACTTGGGTTGCTTCCAGATCTTGGCTAACTGAGGAAAATGCTAAAATGAACACAGAAGTGCAGGTATCACTTGAATATATTGATCTCGGATTCTTTGAATATATATCCAGAAGTGGGACCAAAGGATTATGTGGTAATTTTAGTTCTTTTTGTATTTCTATAAAAATTAACATAGCAGCTTTGAAAGGGATTGTATTAAATCAGTATATTGCTTTGGATATTATGGACATTTTAACAGTAGCAAATCTCCTAGTGTAGGAACATGTCTTTCTACTCGTATATGTCTTTATTTTTTCATCTATGTTTTATAATTTTCAGCGTACAAATCTCCTTTTTTTTTTTTTTTGGTCTTTTTTGAGACAGAGTCTTGCTATGCAGTTGAGGCTGGCATTGAGCTCACTTTTGTAGCCCAGGTTGGTCTCGAACTTGCACCAATTCTCCTGCCTCAGCCTCCCGAGTGCTGGGATTACAGGCGTGCGCCACCACGCCTGGCTCGTACAAATCTCCTTGGTTAAAATTATTCTGTCTTCTTTTGCTGTACACTGAAAAGGGTTTATTTTCTTTTTGCATAGTTCATTATTGATGTGTAAAAATATCATTTGTTTTGTTGATTTTGTAAGCTGCAGCTATAGTACAGTGAATTTATCATGTTCAATAGATTTTTTATGGGTTCTTTAAAGTTTTCCATACATAAGATTATGTCATTAGCAGAAATACTTGCCCTTCACCCTTCTTTAAATTGCTTTCATGTCCTTTCCTGGCCTAACTGCCCTTCCCAGGAGCTCTAATTTTATGTGAATAGAAGTGGTAGAAATGGGCACCTTTGTCCTGTCTCTGATTGTTGAGACAAAGCTTCCACTATTTCACCATTGAGAGTGATATTCCCTGTGCCTTGCCATACATGGTGCATTGTATTGATCTTCATTCCTTTTATACATATTGTTTTGAGATTTAAAGAAATCTTTTCTTTCTTTCTCTCTTTCTTTCTTTCTTTCTTTCTTTCTTTCTTTCTTTCTTTCTTTCTTTCTTTCTTTCTTTCTTTCTTTCT
>PVJA010007912.1:27360-40505 GCA_004027025.1 Myocastor coypus | reverse complement strand
ATATGTCATATTTGTTTAGTGATCCCTCTGCCTCAATTGAGCTGATCATGTGATTTTTGCACTTCATGCATAAAATATGATACATCCTGTTTGTTTATTTGAATTGTTGGAGCATCTTTGTATCCCAGGGATAAAACTTACTTAACTTTGGTGAATGATCTTTCCAATATGATGCTAGATGTGGTTTTCTACGGTTGGTGAAAATGTTTGCTTCCATGGATATTGGATTATACTTTTCTTTCCTTATAATATCCTTCTTTGGGTTTGGTAGGAGGGAATGCTAGTCTTGTAAAGTCAGTTTGAAATTGCTCCCTCATCCTGAATGTTTTGGAAGAGTTTGAGAAGGGCCATGCTAATTCTTCTTTAAATGTATCATAAACTTCAGTGGTGAAGTCATCAGGTCTTGGGTTTTTCTTCAAAGAGAGACCTTCATTGATTCAATCTCTTAAACCATTAGTTTCTCAGATTTTTCTCTTCCTTTCTAATTCAGTTTTGGTGGGGTGCATGTTTCAAGGAATTCATGAATCCCTTCCAGGTTGTCTAGTTTGCTAATGAATAGCTATCTATAGTAATCTCCTAGGACCTTTGGAATTCTAATATATTAGTTGTCACGTTCCCTTTCATATCCAATTTTATTTCAGCCTTCTTCCTCCCTATTTTTCATTAGTCTAAATAAAGTTTTGTCACTTTCTTACCATTACAGTAATCAACTTTTAATTTTGGTGGCATTTTCTATTTTCTTGTTTCTATTCTCTTTCCAAAATGTATGCCCTGATCTTTCTTTCTTTCTTTCTTTCTTTCTTTCTTTCTTTCTTTCTTTCTTTCTTTCTTTCTTTCTTTCTTTCTCTCTCTCTCTCTCTCTTTCTTTCTTTCTGCTAAGTTTTCATTTACTTTGTTCTTCTTTTTCTAGTTCCTTGAGCTATCACATTAAGGTGTTTGAGATCATTCTTTCTTTTTTTTTTTTGGATATGTTTATAGCTGCAAATATTCCTCTGAGGATTTTTGCTGTGTCCCATATTCCAATAAATTTTAGTGTATTGTGTTTCTATTATTCTAATTATTATTATTATTTTGGCCTCAGGGTATATTAAAATCTCTCTTTTAGATTTTTTTTCTTTACCCATTGGTTATTTAAAAGGATGTTTATTAAATTGTATTTGTGATTTTTTTCAATATTTCTCTGTTTCATGCCATTTTGGTCTGAAAAGATATTTGATATTCTTTTAAAGATATTTGATATTAAATTAGTCTCCTTAAATTTGTCTTGTGGCTTACCATATGATTTGTCTTGGAATATCCAAGAATATTCTAATACGATATTAAAAATTTCAATTTATACTATAAAAATTAAGAAAGCTGTTTAAGAAATAAATATCGAGGCTAGTAAGATTTTTTAAAAATTTATTTGATACAGGGTCTATCAGCGGTTCTCAACCTGTGGATCGTGACCCTGGCAGGGGTCGAACGACCAAAACACAGGGGTCGCCTAAAGCCATTTCAAATCATAACTGTAGCAAAATTACAGTTTTGAAGTAGCCACCAAAATTATTTTTTGGTTTGGGGTCACCGCAACATGAGGAACTGTATTGCAGGTTCACAGCATTAGAAAGGTTGAGAACCACTGGGGTCTCACTATAAAGATCGGACTCGTAGTGCTTCTCCTATTTGCAGCCTCCCAAATGCTGAAATTACAGGCATGCGCCACCACACTCAGTATCAATAGCCATCTCAGTGAGCCCCATGGGTGGGGGTGGCATGGCAAGACAGGAACCGAACCCCAGCTGCTGTGCTCTGCCTAACCAAGCACTTTAGTCAGCTGAGCTATCTGGCTGGCCCTAAAGTCTTTTATTCTACCTCTTTCTATTCTGTCTTCTCATCAGAGAAAATTAGTATTTTGAATATGGGACCTAATTTCTGTGACATTCTATATATTTGTGATCTATGTGCACTGTATATGTATAAATATAAATATATATATAAATATAAAAAATATATATAATATTGCTTGGATTGATTTAATATCTTCTTTAATGATCTGATTTTACATATATTATTCTATAACTTTTTTCCTCCATGTGATTGAAAATATACCCAAGTTGCTCTAAGAGTGAAATCGGCAAACTCTGGCCTGTGGCCCAAATCCACAGGTAGATTGCTTTTTCTACAGCCCTTGCACTAAGAATGCTTAACATTTTAAAAGAATTGAATAATAAAAGTTAAAGAAGTAAATTGACAGAGGCCACATGTAGCCATCAAATCCTAAAGTATTATTTGACCCTTTGTAGAAAAAGCTTAACCACTTCTTTTTTGTTTGTTTGTTTTAGTTTTACATGGATTGTTATCTCTTAGTTGTCTGTACATTTACAAAATTGGTTTGACATATTTCATGAAACAATTTTAGGTTTTCATTGAAATTACTTTGAATTTATAATTTTGTTTTGAAGGGATATGATACATTTAGGTATTATACCTTTTGATTTGATTTAGTGACCTATTCAAGCTATAACAAATTATCACAAATTTAGCAGCTTTGGTCAATACAAGTGTATTACCTTTGTTTTACACCTGACTCCAGCATGAATCTCACTGGACTAAAACCAAGTTGGTTTTAGTTCACACAGCCATGATTTTTTCTGCATCTTCTGGGGCCAGGGCCATAAATTTCTTTGCTTTTTCTAACTTGTAGGGGAGGCTGACATTTACTACCTGGTGTGCTTCCTTATCTTCATAACCACTGATTGTATCACTCCAACCTCTGCTTCTGTCTCACCACACCTCTTTCTCTGATCTTGATGGATTTTTCTGGCTCCTTTCATTTTTAAAGATGCTAGTGATTACACTACACTGTGCAGGTCCTGCAAGGGAAGAGTCTGCATCTCAAGGGAACAGCCCCAAGGCAGCCATAATTTCATCTGGCATCTTCATTCTCTGTTGCTGTGTGACCATCATATTACAGGTTCCAGGGATCAGGGTGAGGGGATTTTTGGGAAATGACGATAGTGTGACATTATTCTACCTACCAGAGCCTGTCTAATAAGATTTTTTTCTTTCATCTGGTATAGTTTTGAGTTCTAAAACTTGCACTTGGTTCTTTATTGGTCTCCTCTATTTCTTTCTTTTCTTCCTTTCTTTTTCTTTTTTCTTATTTTGAGATAGGATCTTGCTATGCAGTTCTGGCTGGCCTTGTGTTCTCTTTTGTAGTCCCCACGCTGATCTCAAGCTCACAGTGATCCTCCTTTATCAATCCCCTAAGACCTGAGACTACGGGCATGCGCCATTATCCCTGGTTTAGGTCTTCTCTATTTATAGATGAAAGAACTTTTTTTCCCCAAATGACTTTGTTGGAATGTTTTTATATACTGTATGCTTTAAAATTTCTTTGTCTAACATTTGTGTCATTTTGGTGTTGGCATCTGTTTATTTTTTTATTCAAATTGTGTTTTCCTAGTTTGATGTATGACAAAAGTTTTGGATTACATCCTCTATATTTTAAGAATAATGCTATGGCACCCTTTTTCTTATCTGGATCTTCTATTTTTGCCAGTTAGCAAAATTCGGGCTCAGAATATACAAGTTCCAGCCTACTTTTGTGGATTGGGGCTCAAATATCAAGTTAGTTTTCAAAGGCATTGCAATGCTGATGTAGTATTCTTCACTCCTATGCAACCAAGAAGTTTGTGAAACCTGGGTAGTGTTTCTCACAAAAATTCATTCTCAAATTACTGCCTTGTAATTACTGCACACATTGGCCTCTCAAGAAGATGCCTGGAACTTCATAAAGAGTTGTAAGAGTCTTCTTCATCTTTCTCCTCTCTATAACCACTCATATCCAATGTATACTCTTCAGTTTTTGGCTTCTGCTAGATATTTACCAAATGCAAGACAGGAATGCTTGACAGGTCTCCACCCACACTCTGAAAGCATAAAGAATGGAGATTTTTCTTATGACAGTTAACAGGGAGAACAATTTAAACTCTAAATAAGAGAGAGAGAGAGAGAGAGAGAGAGAGAGAGAGAGAGAGAGAGAGAGAGAGAGAGAATTCAGAGTGATAAAACTCCAGATATATAAGAAGATACTTGCTAATGAAATGACCTACATAGATAAGAACAGGCTCAACCAGGATCCATCTGTTTCTTAGAGAGGGAAAGGTTGGTTAGCTTAGTAAGTAGAACTTTTTCATGCCACTGGGGTAGATGAACTTCACTTCTAAGTATTTTATGTGCTGCTTGCCTAATGTTGACTAGGCATAGTAATAATGGAGATTTAAGAATTTCTGTTGTATATATTGAAGGCTCCAAAGCATAATCTATGATTTTCTGAAATGTTTGTAGGAAAAGATTACACAAATGAAATGATAAACCTGTGATTTAAGATAGGATTTGGAGTGTGATAAAGGTAAGAGAAAATTTCAAGACTACTCAGAATGTTTTAGTGCTTTTAGCTTAGGAATTTGTGTAGATAATAATGGCATTATCTGAAATAAGAGAAACTGGAAGAAGACCAGGATTGGAAAGTAAGAAAGATTTTGGTTTGGGATAAGTTAAAGTGAAACTGCTTATGATATTTCCAATGATAAAGTGGACAGATTAATGAATCACATTGCACAACTCTAAATATAGTAAAAATGGTTGAACAGAACACATAAATGTGTTTATTCGATGGTATATGTATTATGTCTCAATAACACTGTTAAAATCATAGTGAGATACAGGGGACATAGCTCAGTGGACTAGGCACCTACTTGAAAATTACAAGATTCTGAGTTTCATTGCAGAGAGACAGAGAAAGAAAGAGAGAGAGAGAGAGAGAGAGAGAGAGAGAGAGAGAGAGAGAGAGAAGGAAGAAGTGAGAGAAAGAATGAACAAATGGTAAAAAAGAGAGAACAAGCCTGCTAGAACAGTGAAGAGTTCAGAGGGCTTGGGATCCCCTTACTCTGTTCCTCTGAACTCACATCAGTAAGTTAAAAAAAGCTTCAGAAATTCAGCTGAAACTCTTTACTTCTAGGAAGTAAAAAGAAAAGGTATTGTTCTCTCCCTCTTCTACTGGGAAGGTATGAATGGAAAAGGAAAGACAATAAGAGAACCAAGTTTTTTTTTTTTTTTCATTTGAAGAATCCAGGCCTGACACTTGATTAGGGGAAGGATTCAACATATAAGCTCATCTCTTCATGGAAACACACTATAAGCTCGCGTCGTCCTCACTTGATTAGTTGGAGTGACTCTCTTTACAATGCAGTCAATTTAATCTTGAAAGATACAGCGGAGGCTAGGAAATCTAACAGAGTCTGTGGATCAACTCAACTGAACTTCTTCTTCTAAGTCCTGGGTGCTGTTCTTTCAAATCACAGCAAGGTATGCAAAACATCACATTTCAGGCTGAAATCATGGTCCACATAAAAATATGTACTTAAATATATGTTCATAATAATCACAAACTGGAAACAATTCAATGTCCATCAATTAATTAATGGAAAAATAAAATGTGACATATACATACAATGGAATATTGGTTGACCCCCCCCCCCCCAAAAAAAAAGAATGAAGAAAATGTTGATGTCTAGTTTAACGTGGGCGAATTGGGAAAGCATGTTAAATGACAGAAGCCAGTCTCAAAAGACTACATACCGTATTATTCCACTTATAGGTTGTGTCCAGAAAATGTCAATCTATACAGACAAAAAGTAGATTAGTGGTAGCACAGAGTGGGACCACAAGTGCAGGAAGGATGGAGGGACTGGACTGACTCCTCACGTATAACAGTTTTCATTTTAAAGTGATAAAAATCTAAAATTGACTGTGATAATGGTTGTACAACTCTAAATGTAATAAAAACTATTGAAAGGCACACATAAATAAGTTAATTTTATGGTATGTGGATTATATATCAATAAGACTGTTACCAGAAAAGATGGAATGAGGGACAGTGAGAAGGAGGAAGGGTGAGAGACAATGAATGAGTAGAAGAAAAGAATGAGATAAGAAGAGACATTGCGGGGGCCCGGCAGGATGGCTCAGTGGTCTAAAGCGCCTGCTTGGGAAAGCTTGGGTGGCTTCAGGGACCGTGGTTTAATCCCTGGCACCACATGCTGAGCCAGCCCTGACCTTGGGGCGGGCTGAGTCGGCCATAAAAATGAGTGAATAAACAAAGGTTCTGAAACAAGAAAAAAATTAATAAATAAAATAAAAAATTCTTAAAAAAAAGAATTAAAAACAAAGGAAGAGACATTGCAGGTCTAAACTAATCAAGGCTCATAGAAGCATCTTTATAGAACTAATTAAAACATTATGAACAGTAAGGAGCAGAATATGCATAACTGATACACGTTCTCATTAGCTGAAATTCCAAAGCTAAGTAACTAAAATGACTACAAAAACAGAATTTTTCTTCTTTTTGGTAATCCACCTGGAAGCACAATACATTGTGAACAGATGTGAGGTTATTTATAATCTTTATTTATTCAATATTCTTGAATATTCATATTCATAGTTTTCATTGAAAAAGCATCAAGGCATTTGAACATTCCCCAGTCTCTACTGGGAATATTACACAATTTATGAAATATACCTTTCATTTTTAAACTATGACATAATTTTTAATTCCAAAATATATCTGGCTCCAGAGATTTCACATAAAGATTTTGGGCCAGTAATAAGCTGAAGGAAACCATTACATAAATAAAAAGTACAAAGATTAAAATAATTGGAGAAACTAACAAAATGAAAATAAGGAAAAAGGAAGATCCAGCATAAGTATAATCAATATGTAAAACATGAAGACAAAGGAAATGGAAATATATTCACAGATTTAATATAAGAAAAAAATTTGTGAAGTGAAAGAAAAACATATTGTTGAAAATTCACATTTTAATATAGGAAAATTTCATGATAATTTTTAATATCAAAATTAATATGAAATTCAGAGGTAAAGGAAGAGTTATTTAAGTATGCAGGCAAAAGTAATTAAAATAGAAATGAGAGCGAATGAAGTTGCCCTCTTATTTTATCTCAGAAATATTTAATGACATAAACTATTATAGCAATGTTTTAGAGACCCAGTGTGTGAGTACGACTGCTCTGTGCCTGCCAGAAACTTAATCAACCCAGAAACCAGGCCTAGTGCATGAGGTAGTCCACCCTGGGCCTGCCAGAAACTCTTATCATCCAGCAATCAGGCCTGGTGCATGAGTGAGACCTCCCTGGACCCACTGAAAATTCATTCGACCCAGGAACAAAGCCTGGCATGTGAATGAACCTTCATCCATCAGACAGGGCCAGTGTGGAGAACTGCCACAGAACTTCCTGCAGAAAGACTAGAGGCAAGGCCCATCCAGCTGGTCCAGGAGCAGAACATCTTACCAGAGTGGCATAGCACATTCACATCCAAGTGCTGCAGCAGGAAGAAGTGGAACTCAGCAGCCAGACTCAAGCCACACCCACCTGGAAGAGTTTGAACTTGGTAGATGTGGACTGGTGCTAAGGTAAGAACTCTACCAAAGCTCTACACAAGAGGTCGGAAGGCAGGGCTATACAAAATGACAAAGAGAAGGAGAAAAAATGCACTCTCAGGCCCTGAGTCCACCCAGAAAATGTACAGGAAACAATAGCATAGAAGAAATTGGAAATAACACACTTGAAATCTCTGAAATAATAGCATCCGAACTAAAGAAACAACTGCAGAAAGGTGTAGAGGAAATCAGATCAGAAATAATTCCTGAAGTAAAAAAACAAATACTACCTATCACAAAGGAAGTACTAAGTGCTTCTAAAGAAGACACTTAGAGGAGAACAGGAAAATGGTGGAATCTTTGTTTGAGAAATATTGGAAAGTAATAGAATGTATGAAGCAGATTCAAAGTGCTACACAGGAACTTAAAACCTCAATCACAAGGAGGCAAAAACATTTCAAAGAAAGTGAAAATAGACTTTCAGACCTTAAAGACACCATTGCAACTAGTGAAGAGGTAAGAAAAGATCTCTTAATAACAGCTAGGCTGCAAGAAAAAATAATTCAACATCTGCAAGATGATGCAAAGATGAACAAGATAAGGCTAATAGGCAACAATGAGGAGGAAGGAGTCTGTACAATTTATATAAAAAGAATATGGGCAGAAGTAATAGCAGAAAACCTTCCAAAGATGGGGAATCAAATTGACATTCAAGTAACTAAAGTATATAGAACTCCAAATAACATTGGCCTAATTAAAAACACACCCAGACATATAATAATCAAGATCCTAGAAATTCAGCACAGGAACAGTATACTAAAAACCACTAGAGAAAAGAAACAGATCACATTTAAAGGAAAACCCATTAGAAAAACAGATTTCTCTTTACAAACCATCAAGTCAAGAAGATGATGGAGCAAAGTACTTCAAGTATTGCAAGAAAACAAATTCCAGCCCAGACTGCTATATCCTGCAAAACTGTTTTACAAGTTCAATGGAATAGTGAAATATTTCCAGGATAAAGACAACTAAAGAATTCCATGATGACAAAACCAATCCTGCATAGTTTAGTAAAAGATAGGCTAGAGAGGGATCAAAATGACCACAATTCCGTGAAGGAGAATGTAAAGGATGCACGAAATAGGGCAAACAATTAAACACAGGTGAAAAAGAGGTATACAAAAGCAGACTTTCAACTATTCTTTTGTACATAGCAGCAAAATATGTCCATCAGCATGTTCTACAAATGGACTTCTCTTGCACCCTATGGGTCATGATTCTGTCTCTTTCTACAGGGTGGATATCAAGGAAATAGCATTAGCTCAGTCCCACAAGTGATACCTGGCCACCAGTAAGCATCACGGACACTGTCTCTGTCTACCATATACTAGAACTTCGTGTGATATCCTATCTCTAAACTGTTAGAAGTTCTGCTCATATATTTGCCATTCCAATATTTATATTATGTTTCATTCTTAGTAATTCTTTACTACCATGGAAACTTTTTCTTAGTTGATATCTTTGTATATATTAGCCAATTCAAATACTATGCTAGTACTCTGAATTGATTACAGATTCATACATATGATGCACAATATTCTGGCTTCTAAGTTGGACTCATGATTTGAATTTTGGAATAGTATTTTGAAAAATTTAATTTAATTTTAACTAATTAATATCTAATTAATTTTATGAATATTGCTTAATTATACTTTTTGTTTTATGAGTCATATTGTATCTCTGACTTACAATCTACTTTTAAGACATAGTATGATATTTTCTCCTGGTATTAGAAACTTTTAAAAGAAAAAAATATATGTGTATACATAGGAGAATTAGGATGGATATACAGCTACTTTGTCTTAGTCATTGAGAATAAAAGTCTGCACTAATATTGTTTAGACAAGATATCAGGTCTGCATCTTGTCCTCTGAATAACTACTATGAAGACAACAACATACATGGTATTAATTATTGTAACCATCCTACTAGCTTGTTTTGAAACTGTTTCATTGCTATTTTACCTTTTTTTCTCATCAAATGAGTAAAAATTTAAAAATAAAATAAAATATTAACCATAGTTAATTTCCTGTTATTTTGTTTTGAAATTCTATTTCATTGTTTTTTTTCTTCAAAATAAAGCTTTTATTTTTTACAAAAAAATTATAGTAACATTGTAAAATTTCTAACTGGAAGATAATAGAGTCCCAGACCATAAAATGTAGCCATATAACAGTCGACTAATAATTCAACAGACTGATTTTCTCTAATATGAATGAAAGCACAGAATACAACATTTATGAGAACTTCAAATATGGCTTGATTATCCCATAAATTAGCAGCTTATATTTAGAACTTTATTCATTTGTTTGTTTGTTTGTGTTATAGCCAGCTCAGCCTACCCTGGGTGTGGGGCTGGCACAGCATGTGGTGCTGGGGATCAACCCATGGTCCCTGCAGTTGCCTAAACTTTCCTAAACAGGCAGGCTCTTTAGACCACTGAGCCATCTCGCCGGCCCCACAGCTTATATTTAGTAAAATCTAAAACAGAGAAGAGAGAAATTAAGAGGAATTGTGGAGAGCAATGAATTCTTTTAAGGATACCCCACTTACGGAATTTAAGTAAGGCTGCATCTAATTAACAGTGCATTCGTCTTCCTAATAGTAAATGCATGGCCTTGGGATGCCTGCAGTCCAGGGCCATACGACCATCTTTCATCTTATTATTCTGTATTATTTTAGTTTTAGCTGTCAAAAATGTTTTTTTCAATATAGCCACTCATTTTCTTTCATAGTCAATCTTAATGATTCTGACAGAAACTGCTGATCACTGCTTATTGTATCCCATGAACTGGATTTCTTCCTTCCTGTAATGTGTCTTTTGGTAGTTATTTTAGTGAGGACAGTAAACTTGAGTTTTTCATTTGGAAATATGTGCATTTTGCTTTTAATTTTGAATACTAGTTTTGGGTGGCATGGCGTTTCCACTTATCATGAAGTTCCCTCAGCACTTTAAAGATATTATTTCATTACCAATTTAGCGATATTTTTGAGAAGGCCATTGTGTTTCTTGTGTTCACTTACATGTAACTCAGATTTTCTTCTCTGGTTGTTTTAAAAGCCTACGTTTCAAGATAATCCCAGATATTGAATCTTTCTCTTGTTCTTCTCCCTTCTGGTTCCCTTTCAACCTCCCTCTTTTCTTTGTCTCCTTTCCCCTCTTCTCATTCTTCTGTGTTGTTTCCATTTCTTGCTTTTCCACATTTAGTTCCCTTTTATTTCTCATGTGTTCTTGTAGATTAATTTTAGAGTAATGGCCCTATTAAAAAATCTGAGAATTTAAACTGGGTTGGAATTTTATTTAGGCTACTAAAGAGCAAATTGATGTTTTTCTTATGTTTAGCATCACACTTAGGGACATGCTACTTGCATTCATTTGAAAATGTTTTCCTGCGGTTGTTTATTCATATATCAAATAATCTTGAACATTTTTTATTAAATTCATTTATTTTCACTACATACATTTCTGTTCATATCTTAAAGGACCTCTTTCTCAGCAACATATTCTTTTACTTGGTTGTTACTGAATTAGAGAAATCTACTGAATTTTGGCTTTCTTTAAATTAGAGTTGGTCATATTCTACACAGTTTATAGGAAATGGTATTAAAGTTTAAATGGAATCCTTAGAGATTAAAAAATGGTAAAATCTATTTTTAAAGTTTTACTTCATTAGAAGAAAGTTTTAACTTTCTAGATAAAAATTGAATGTTCAAATGTACATCTTAGGGCCAGCCAAATAGCTTAGCAGATTGAAGCACCTGCAAGCAGGCGCAAGGGCCAGGGGTTGGATCCCTGGTTCTGCTGTGCAGGCCCTGCCCCCAGGGCGTGCTGAGATGGCAGTTGAGATTGGGCATGGTAGTACCTGCCTGTAATCCCAGCTCTTGGGAGGCTATAAATAGCTGGATCACTACAAGTCCGATCTAGTCTGAACACCTGTAGACTCTTCTCTAAAATACACACACCAAAAATACATTTTATCATCAAATAGGCAGAAAAAGAAAAGTTATAATTGAATATCACCAAGAAAAATGTTTTAATACATTTAATTTTCCTATTAAACCAAGAGTTATATTTGACTGCAGAAATTTCTAGTTGTAAAGGCTACATAAGTTAATAATTAAACAGGATGACTGGGTATTCTAAAATTAGCAGATTTGAATTATATGCATCAGATAAGTACTTATAGATACCAAGAAATTCCAAGGCGGAGTAGTAGAATCATTTTTTGAGATATTATTGAACACATACAACTTTCTTAAATATATCTTAGAAATTAATTGTATAATTAATATAAATGTATGAGAATAATACCAATGATTGATATTCATAATTGTAAAATATTTGGAGATTTTAAGTGGCTACCTGGCTTTGTGCAAACATCATGTCAGGAAAGTGTAATTCTCTTTATGACAGAATGACAATCAGCAAAGATAGTAAACACTTGAAAAACATAATCTACTTTAATTTCAGTAAATGTTTTTACTCTATTGTATGTGGTATTTTATTTATAAGCTAAGAAAATGTAATGCAATGCACTATTCTCAATAGCCTATATCATTAAATAGTTCCCAGCTTCACACTGATATTTACAGGCGGTCAGAGGAATTCCTGGTAGAGTTCTTGAAAGTCAATAGCTTCTTTGAAAACCTAAACAAAAGGCATGAGATATTACCAATTAAATCTGTAGGTACTACTAAGCTACTTATCACTATTGGTATCCAGAGATAACTTCAAAACAATCTGGAACTATTAGAAGGAGAATTTCAAAAGCATTAATCCATACTAGACCAAAACTATGAGATGTAAGGAATACCTATAGAATACTTTGAGGGTAAAATCATCACATGGTATGGAAACACTGACTCAGTGAGAATTTTCTTTTTAAAGTCCTTGTTATTTGTAAGCCAGAAGTTGAGTTGGGAATTTGAGTGTCAAGTGACCATTGACTAAAATGTGATAGTTATAAAAGTATTTGTTAAAAGAGAGTAAGAAATAAAGAAAACACTAAAAAAAGAAAAAGTAGGAAGAAAGAGAAAAATGGAGAATGCAAACTAAATTTGTTTTTTGTGTATATAGAAAAAAGTTCTTCATTTATAAATAATAGTGGTGCTTCTATGAGAGATTATGTCTTATTTAATTCAACACATTTAAGAAGGAAGTGAAAAGTGGGAGGGATTTGAAGAAGAGCAGTGGTAGTATTTGAAGGGCAAGGATATATAGGCAGGGCTGAGAAAAGCTGAGAATTCAGTGTCATGTGGACTAGATGGAAACTGGTAAAGGATAGTGTCATTATCATTTTCAAGCACATGAAGGACTTTTCTGTAAGGCAATCCCCATGGTGACTTTTCTATGGAGAGAGAGAGAGAGAGAGAGAGAGAGAGAGAGAGAGAGAGAGAGAGAGAGAGAGAGAGAGAGAGAACAAAGCGGCTTAAACTTAACAAAAAAAAGAGCAGGTTTGAGTAGAAGGCAAGTGTCTCCTTTCAGGGTGAAGTAACTTTAAAGTGTTTTCTAAAGGAGACTTCAAGCCAAACAGCAGTACATATCTCCATGCTGGATGTAAACTTAAGCATAAAAATAGGTTTGAGAAAGATGACCTGTGTCAGAAGTTGCAAGCTATCTTGCAAGCCAAAACAAGACAA
>PVJA010007912.1:0-27260 GCA_004027025.1 Myocastor coypus | reverse complement strand
TGGAATGCAACCAAGCCTGTTCATTCATATTCCTGTTTCAGTGGTTGCTCGAACACCTTACTTTAGTAAAGTTGAGAAAAACCATAGGTGACTTTTTTTTTTTTTTTTTTTTTAGATGTATTTAATACAGGGTCTACCAGGTCTCACTACACAGATCGGACTCACAGTGATCCTCCTGCTTTCAGCCTCCCCAGTGCTGGGATTACAGGTGCATACCGCCACCATTCCCAGTCTCATTTGCAGTATCAGCGTGCCCTGGGGGCAGGGCTGGTACAGCACACGGAGCACCAAACCCTGGTCCCTGCATCTGCCTAAGCAGGGGCTTTAATCTGCGGAGCTATCTGGTCGGCCCTAGATGACTATTATTTGGGGAAAGTCTTTGGACCCTTTACCTATACGAATGCCTTCACCTACACAACGCATGCACTTACCTCCAACACCTAGAAGCTTTCATTATTGTAATAAAAATGAACACCCCGAGGATCAGCTGATGAATATAAGCGGCACATCTTTTGAAGTGTCTTTGACAGGGCTTTGGGTCCACAGAAGAACACACCAATGTTGCTGCTGACAGGATCAGAAGAGGAAAGAATATTATCGTGCTACGTCAGTCAGAGCCAATACGGAATTCCCACCTGAGGCAAATAGTTGTGGTTCTATGTTTTTCATAGAGTCCCCTTTCTATTTTCAGCATCATATACACTCCCAGGTTCCTAGAACTCTGTCACTATAGAACCACACAGATCTGGCAAGCATAGAAGAATGAACCTGCAAGGGGCTGTGGTGATTATGCAGGGGGATTTCAGGTAGAGGTGGCATCATCTGGAATTTTGGTGAAGTGACTTTGACTTTGGTTTTTTGATTAGATGTAAGCTCTCTAAGAGCAGGAGCCTGATCTATTTTACCCACCCTTGCAATCCTAGTACCTGGTACAATGACTGGCATTCAGCAGACAGTCAACACACCTTTGTTGAAGTGACGAATTTACTCCTGGGTTGATTGTCATCTTCAGTGGGAGGCATAAGATCACAAGTTCCATATATATAAAGTGAATTGTATATTTTATTGAATAGAAAATGAGCTAATACATTCAAAAGGTTTTTAAAAGGGTTAGTTATTACTCACATCCTGTTCAAGTTGGCCTTTTTTATAGATAATAAAATTTATACTAAAGTAATAGCAACTTGATTTATTTCTCCTATTGGAATTGCTTTAATTTTCAAAGAAGGCCAAGAAGGGATGGAAAGGGAAAAATGCAGTGCTGAAAATGTAGTCACGCAAACCCTGTCATTGCTAATCACAGTGATCAAGAAAATAGTGTTGAGTTGTTTTTGCATAGAGTGACAGTTTCAGAGCTGCTCAAATCCCCTGTGACTCCGCTTATATGTAAATCTCACATGGGGGCAGGGTTCAGATAGTCTCTTGAGCTTGGAATATCCCTATAGGGACTGACAGGGACCATGTCTTTACCCCCTTGTCTTAGTACTATTCTTCTTGGTAGCACTTTTCCAATGTCAGAGATAAGCTGACTTAGATCTTCTGGATGAAAAGTATTGAAGCTTTTCTGTGTATAAAATCATCTAGGCAGATTATTAAAATGTAGGTTCCTAGGATCAAATTCAAAGGATTCATGTTTATCAAGGAGCCTGGGTGATAGCAAAGCAAATGATCCTGTATCAAGAAGCACTGCCTCAGAGAAATTCTTCAGGTCCAGCACCAGACATTACAATACCTGGCTTTTATTGGAAAATGCAGATATTACCGAGTTCATTTTAGCTTATATGTTATCATGGTTTCCCTGACTTATATGGAATCATAGACACATTTTACATGGGCATTTCACAATTATAATAGCTCTAGTAGAAGCTGATGGTTTAATCACATTCAAGAGAATTTATTAGAAACTGGAAGCAACAGCAGGGTTATAGTTTATGTCTAGATATTCCCCAAGAACATCATGTGATCCTAGGTGGGGTTTGCGGAAAGTGACTGGAGAACGAAGGTTTATAGCTGACTTGATATTAAGGGAGGGTCTTAACGAGAGAGGTGTGTCACTGGGCCTGTGACCTGGAAAGCTTTGTCTCCTCCTCCAAGTCCTGCTTTCTCTCTGCTTTTCAGCCCTGCCGTTCTGGCTGTCTTCTTCCATGCCCTGTGTCATGTTGTCTTGTGTTGTCTTGCACTCAGAGCCAACAAAGGGCTGCAATCTCTACAGACCGTGAACCAAAATAATCTTTCCCTTCTTTAAGTGGAAGGTGCCTGATACTTTGTTCTAGGGACAAAGAAAATGATGAGGACAAAAAACCCCTTAAACAATATGTTTAAAATATATATGTTCTACTTTTGAAAATATTTCCATGGTTCTGTTCAAGAAAGAACGTTTTTAAAGAAAATATTTCCTACTGAAAATATGACCTAAAACAAATGTAAGGAATTTATAGGAAGAAAAGGCAAAGGTTGGGATTATGGTATTGTGAGTTCTGCAACCTTATGGTTGGGTAACTTTAGGCACATTAATGATCTTCTTACAGCCCCTGATGTCTTGTGGCATAATAGGATAAGGAGGCAGTAGAGGTCCAAGCTCCTAGAAGCTGTTCTGCTTTTTTAGAATCTCTGTTAGCACTGAGCAAGATAGTGTAGGTCCTTCCGTGATGCTGTGCTTGGCACAGAACGAGTTCTTGGTATTTGTTAGCTTACATATGATCTTACCCTCATGCAGTTGGCTAGTCTCAGCCTGTCCACCAAGCCCAACAGAAGATGATCCATAAGCTCATAGGCAGTTACAGACTTACTTGAATTAGCAAAATGAAACATTTTGAGCACTAGATGGATGAAATAAGACCTTTCTCAATAGGAAGTCCCTCCCAACTTTGCTTGGTGTCTAAATCTCAGAGGTAGCCTTGCATTCATTTCAAAGATGCTGTTAAGGATGGTACTATAGTTGTCACCAAAAGAAAGTGCCCCCTGGCCTATTCCCAGTTTTGCCAGCCCTCCCTTTTGATGACAGCCACTGTTACTGCAGCAGCTGATGGTGCTTTTGGATGGCCTGCCTCCAAGACTTCATTCCACTCAACTATTCTGAGTGTTCGCTGCCAGGTGTACCACAGGTATCACCAGTGGCTCACAGCTCCCCTGCCTTTTTGAACTGTGGCTACCACAGTGTACAACTAAGTGCACACTTTTTATATTCATAACTCCATAACTGTCATCATTTTGCAATCACCAAAACATCTCACAAAGGCCATTTGTTGTCTGCTTTCAGCTGCAGCTGCTCTGTGCACATCTCAGTCCCCACAGAAGACATCTTGTTGCTTGCCTCGTTTACCCTCCTCAGCACTTATTGTTCCAGCTATGGAGATTTTTGACCACAGACACGTCTTGTGAACCACAGAGCAGAGAATCTCACAAAGTGGTAAAGACACAGATGTGGCAGTTTTTTTCTTTTATGAGACAATGGACAAGAGCAACAGCACCCTAATGGGGTTTGTAAAGAAAAAACTCCTTCAATAAAATTTAATTACCCTCAATTGCTTAGGATTGAAAAAAAGATTCTCTGTTAAAAAAAAAAAAGTATAACAACAGGAGGCAATATTTATTCTGTAGTTTATAGCCTGCAAACCACAAAGTTTGCACATGGGTGAGAAGCTGGATAGGGAACAATACTTGTGGTATTGATCAGGCTGGGTTACTGACCTTGATGAGAAAAGGACAAATTTCACATGAATTGCAAAGATGGTTAACATTCTCTGCGTTATATTTAGCTCTGATAAACAATAAAGAAAATCCTCTATCCCTCCTCTATATTTGCCAAATAACTACTGTGCTCTTCTCTGTGGGATTGGTGCGTTTTTCAGAACAGTTCAGCTATGCCGTGCATGAAAAGCATCCAAAATATCACCCACCAGGAGATTTCAGCCTAGCAGATATACAGGAGTGTGGGTGTGCCGGGAGTAATCCCACTACCTCTCTGGATTCCCAGGTTCTACTGCTGTGAGTGCTTCTCTCTTTAAATTGTATGTTTGTTTTTATGAGTTGGCTTTTATGCTTGGTAAGTTATAACTCTGTAGGGGCAGACCCTAAACCCATTTTTTTTTAAAAAAAATCAAATTACTTTATACCCCGAGTGCATTCTGCAAATAAAATCGATAAACAGAAGCTTCCCATGGATTTACGGACGCTTAGAACGAAGGCACCAAGAACTACAAACTCTGTTTCAGACAATGGACACAACTTCTGCTTAATCTTTCCTACTGAATGTTTTTCATTAAAAGACTTCCAAATGATTTATCACATAATTACGTTTTATACAACACCTTCTTTTTCATAACCACACATGATAATTATGCTGACCGGCCTTTTTAAAGAAACCTATATCCCAGTCCATTTTATAGCAGGCTGCTGCATTACTTTATTCTGTGTCCTAATTGCTCAGCTGTCCTTTAGGAGCTGTCGACGTCACCAAGAATGCTCACTCACTCTGTGACTTCTCTTACCACTTCCTGCCAACTCCACCTTCTTTGGCAAACAAAGCTGTATTGTTAGGACTCTCTCCTACCTTCCCCTTCCATCTCGTCATCTTTCTACTTGCTCTAGTGGCCAATATATCAGCTTCTGGGGTGCAGAGCTAACCTTTCCCTATTTAAGGACATTATAGTCAATCAGGTGAGAAAGATGAAAACGGGTGACTTTTAGTATTGGATCTCCCAGAAAAAGGTGTGCTATTTTTGTTCCAACCCCAACTTCTTTCACTCTAGTGAAACACTAAAATATATACATACAGGAATAACTAAGTATTATTCCTTCACTGACAATTCAATGGATTATGTCATTAAAGAAACTTGGCAGGGTAGTTATAATTTCACTTTGACTTACTTCTTTAATCCCTCCTATCTCAAATGAAGTCACTGTGGTTATTTTGTTGTCTTCCGTTGGTTGTAAGCAGAGTTTGATGCCCTCTGGTGGAAAGGTATTATTTAAATGTGCTTACAATACCCCCATTGACAGTTTACGGAGGTTTTACTTTTCTATAAGCTATAATTTATTATCTGTTAAATTTCAGCTTAAGTCTGTTTCTCTGAGTGCTCTGAACATTTTCATCATATAATGGATGTTGAGCATGCCCTGTTAGGTAAGGGACCCCATGCACCATAATAAGAATGCTGATTTCTTAAAAATATCATTTAAAAACATTTTGAACATATGTATGTAGTAATGAGAATTGAAGGGTGTGCACATAGGCAAATGTGGTCCCAGATGGACACATTTACCCAATTTAGTACAAAGGTATTTTTACATTTCTGAAAACAATGGGTAGTCTAAAATATATCGTGCAATATGGATTAGAAACCCCTGATCATATGGTAGGATGCCACTTTTCTTCCTCAGTTAGGTTGAACTATTCCAAAATACTTGATCTTCTAGTTCCTTATTTTTTTCTTTTAAGATAAAAGAAATATTTCTACTGAAGTTATGAAAAATGGCCAAATCCTTAAAGTTGTTATGGTAATTAATTACATGAAGTTTACACCTACAAGGCATGGTGAAATTATTAGCAGATAAGTCAAAAGTAGCAAACTATAAATATTATCTGAAGTGTAAGATCAAAGACTGAGGCCTTATGGAGAGGCTTCTTAGTCAGTTAATTAAAAATAGCTGATCCACACATTCAGAAGGTTGAGTACATGTACAATGTGTGCTTGTAAGAAAAAAAGCTAGATGCAAAAAGCTGTATTTATTTTCATTCTGCCTACCTTCTTGGAAATGTTTCTCTGATTTCTGAACACTTGTTTAATCTTGTGAACATATTGAGAGTATTTGTAAAAATTGAAATACAGCTTTCAATTTTCTAAAGGACATATTTCTATAGCTCAGCAAGACAGAGATGTCAGTGTATGCACTTCATTAGGCTACCACATTTTAATGGAGAGAATTATCTCAATTGTTTTTATGGTTAGAGTATTTTTTGAGCTTCTAACTGTAACATACAATAATTATCACATGCATGTGAGTTTGGGCATAGCAATAACATTTTTGAGACATCTACTAAGTATTTGTTGATTGGCTTTTAAAACTGTACTCATATTTTATAAGTGCAGCAGATATAATTACCAAGATTAATTACAAGAAATAATAGAATACACTTTTCCTATTCTCTACTTCTCATCTTTGATCTATTTTAAATTTTTTTCCCTCTTCCTTATTTGTATTCATTTTTATGCCATCAATTTGTTTCTCCATTACTGTTATTTTTGCAATTTTCTGCTTCTTTTAAAGCTTGCCCAACTTTCTTTGATCTGCTTCCCTTCAAGCTTTATTTTTGGTGCTGTTTTTCATGTTCTAGAAAAAAATATTTTTGCCTCTCTTCCTGTTATTCTTTTGATTTAACTCCTTCTTCTTAGGATGAGAACAAACTAGCTTTGAGCGAACAGGTAAATGTTTTTACAAGAGTAAGTCTTAAGAATCCTTGGCGTTGCACTGATGAATAGCAATGGTTGAGAGCTGACTTCAAAGGCCCTCAAGAACAGAGAGCCTTTTCTGACAGACCCCCAATTCCTTCTGACCCATCTTTGCCAAAAGATATGAGCTAATGGCAGGATAAGTCTGTCTTGTAAGGATAGCCAAGTAGGCTTGGGAACAAACATACCCTTGACATAGCAAGGGGAAAATATACTGTTTATCTCTTTAATAACCGTCTTGAAGAAAATTAATGCTACTTTGTCCTTTGTGCAGCACAGTAATTGGATTGTGTGTTTCATTTCTATCTGGACAAAGGCCAGGATATTGAAATACTTTTCCATATTAGATTTTCTTGTTTAAAAATTAGATTTTATTGGCATTCTCTTTCCGAGATTTCTTCATTAAAAGCTTCATTAAACATAAATCTTCTTTTACACAGCAGAAAACAAAAAAATATTTTGAGGAGGTCATTTTAAATGTCTTTTGGAGGGGCTGTGCTAAACCTTTTCTGGTGACTTGCCTTTTCTCATAGACCTAGTGTCCCGGGGATGAAACAATAACTGACTTTGCCTGAGGTGTGCCTTAGTCATTACATTGGCCCTTGACGCTGTATTCTAGAGACTAAAGCTACCATAAGTATGATATTTAAAATATTTTGGGCTAGGGAGTGTGCCACAATGGCTTGACTCAGAAATTCAAACCTTAGGAGCTTCTTCTTCCCTAGAAGATGGGAATTTGCAGAGAGAGAGTTTGCAGAGCCACTGTGCAGAAAAAGTGCAACTGGGACTTAAGTACATTTGTGTACATTGATTATGACTTCTGAAAAGGAATAAACACAGTCCTGACAAAGGACGGCAATGAAGTGACAGCGATATAATTTTCCCGGTTTAAAACTGTTTTCCACTCCTAACTCCCTGCAAAAATTGGACAGGCTCACTTCTCAGCACTGCAGAGCATAATTTTGCAGGCTGAGTCTGTGCAAGCCCGGTGTTACCAGCAGTCTCCTGACGCTCTGTGTTTCTGGCTCACACTTTTGGAGAGAAGAGAGATAATTAAGTGGTTTGGCTTGAAAAGCTTTCCCTACTGAGTTGCAAACTTCAGGTGTAACAAAAATAAACAAATAGAGTGTGAGATGTCAATAAAGGACAGTCAGAGTAAAGAGTGGAATTACCTGAAAGCGCTTAACACAAAGATATGTATGTCTGTTAAAGCCAGAAAAGTAAGAAAATTCATTTTGTGAGAATTGAAATTTGAGTGTAAAACATTTATCCAAAAATACGTATTTTTCCAAAAGAACAAAAAATAGAACTAAAAAAAAAATCCTAGTTGTCACATATGAGCTTCTAACATGTTAATTTCCACCAAGAAGCTTTTGAAGGAAACCGTAGATGAAATTGTCGCATGTTGGTTCTACATGGGACCAGAATAAGGATTAGCCAAGGGATAGTGACTCGCAGGTGACTCACAGGTTGTAGAGGAGCTAGGAATTCAGGATTTGGGGCAGGGCACCTCATGGAGCCCAGGGAAACTGAATTCTGAGGCTCCTGGATAGGGTGAGTTGGAAGCACCATGCTTGGAGAGAAGGTATTGCTCCAGGCTGCAAGAGCCAAGGTGAGAGGTGTAACAGAACAAGGATGAACTACAGGATGTTTTACCTGGGAAGGGTCTCAAGGCCTCTTTCCATGGGGCTACAGTTCTCCCAGACCATCTGCAGCTGAGCTCATGGGGGCAGACAAGAGATCAGAAGATGGTGTAATTTGTCCATCTCTCTTTCCTTTAACCCTGCAACTACAAGTTAACCTTTCGTTTTGAGACTTTCACATTGGACATTTGTGTCTCTCCGGCTAATGCAAGGTCAAGAGGAAGTTTCCACATGCATTCCTTCACCCGTTTCCTCTCCAGGCTGTGTGCGCAGGAGTTGGAACCTTCTCACAGGGCACTCTTACCTTGGGTCCAGAGTTCAGACAGGCTGTCAGAGGACATGGTACATAGAGAATTGGCTAGGGCCTCACAGAGCATGGAACAGCTGAAGTTGGAGTAACTTCATGGGAGGAGGACAGTGAAATTAGATGTTTATAAACATTGGGTGGCTACCTGGTCACTCTTCCAATACTTTCTTCTTGTCCTAACATACTTCATGTAACTGTTCAAAAAAGTCTTGCAAATGCAGTGGCAATAAAAAAGGGAACACAATGGGATAGGCCTGGCACAAAGATAAAAATATAAAAATGAATAGAGTTGATCGAAAGATGAATAATATTCACCAGAAAAGTATTTTATAGAACAGAAAAGAACTTGAATACTACAAAAAGCCTAATGAAGCATAATTCTTATGAAGAAAAACCACAGAGCAGAAATGCAAGTAAAATGCATAGGGAAATTATGGCTGATAGAGAAGTGGCCAGATATACTCTAGATTTTAATTTGCCCTTGCATTTTCGATAATAATAAAGGAGACAGAAAAATCTTGGGGCATAGAAGATCCATTTAGCATGATTAAAAAGGATATATGAGTAATATATAATTTACTCTATGTCCTGGCATTGGGAGCATATCCCTCTAGTTTCTAAATATTGTAGTTCTTAGAATCCTTGTCAGTCTCTCTCTGCTGCTTTGGTCCTGATGTCATGGCTTCAAAAGCAGCTGACATGCTGATAGTTCCAGCTGAGCTTCTCCCCAAAAGCTTAACTCATTCATTGCTTATTGGATATCTTCAATGAAAAGTATGAAAAATGGTACTCCTGGTATCAGATATCTGCCAACCCACAATTCTTATAGTCATTACCACCCTAGTGACAACTCCATTCAAGCAGGGGTCCTGCCTCATACTCAGTCCACCAGTAAGTCATAGTTAGCTCAATGTTAACAAAGTCCACACTCCAACTGCTTCTTGTCACTCCTGCTGCTGAACCCTTCTTACTACCAAGATAGCACCACCATCTATTCCTTGCTGGTCTTTCCACTTCTGTCCTTAGTTCCTTATACTCTATTGTCTTAGAGCAGCCACTCTTGGGCATTAACCTCTAAGTGACTTGCACTCCTCAAATAGAAGTCTTATCAGGGCCAGAAACTATCCCCATCACCTCTTCTACAAGCCATATTCTGATACTGCCTTTCGCATCTCCTCTGGCTTCCTGCTTCGCACCAGGAAGAGAGGAACATGCTTGCTTCCAATTTTCCACGTGCCACAGTCCCTCACTTCCTTCAGATCTTTCCTCAAGTATGAGAAGTGTTCTTTAATGGAGACAATAGCAAATAGGCTGATTTATAATAGCTGTGGATAGTGAGGGTTCAGTACAAATAGTGGCCGGGGTACTGTAGCAACAAGAACAGTTTTAGTGCTTGATACTTTACTAAACTCTTAAACACTGTGTATTCTTTAAATTTGTGAAATAACACAAATTTGGATCTTATCATCCCTCTTTCATAATAAGGTAAAAAAGCTATTACCATCCATATTTTACAATTTAATACAAAGCTCATATGAACTACCTTGTCCACTGTCATAAAGCTAGAAATTTCTAGAGCCAGGAAGTACAGGATTTACTCAAGTTTTCAAGTCCTAGAACATATGTTTCTTCTTCTCTGTATTGAAGGATATTATATAAGGAAAATAATAATAGTAGTAACTGAAATAACAATAATAGTGCTAACAGCAGCTAGCATTTACAGAGTATCATGTAGAAGACACTGTTTTAGGAGCTTAACTAGTGTTCTTGTCACAATCTTGGGAGGAAACACTGAAAACTGAAAAAATAATTGTCAGTTTTCAGAGCAGGAGACCAAGTCAGAACCAGGACAGGTAACTAGCAAAAGTGTACTGGTGGGGAATGCAGAGCTAGAAACCATGCCTGAATGCTTGGGCTTCAGATCTCAAGTCCTAGACCACAACCCTAAATCTCAGCTTGGTCCTAACAACATTTCTCTCTGCTTTTGCTAGACAAGTTAACATACTCTGTACAGTTGGGCACTGTGAATTCTCCAGTTGGGTAATTAGAGATAACTGTACTTACCAGAGATTTCTTGAAGGCATATGTTGTTGAAGAAATACCATCTTTAAATTGAGGTTAAGTGTGAAAAATCTCAACATAATCGATAATTTTAAAAGGCTGTCAGCCAGTTATGACAGGTTTGCTGTTCCTAAGATAGATGATGACCATCTTTCTTAAGGTGGACTTTTTGTCTCAAAACCAGATACACAGCCCTGACTGCAGAGTAACTTCTCTAGAGAGTTTCCTAGTAGGCAGAGGTAAGAGAGCTGCTCTTGCTTACCTAGGGTGGCTGTAGGCTATCTCCTTGAACTCGTTGTTCCAGTTGGGTCGCCCATAAAAGGTTTTCTGCTTTAAGCCAGTAATCACATCTGTGCTTTCATCCCAATGTAAAGCTATGTGAATTGCCTAAGAGAATAATTGTGGTATTAGATAACATATAGAAAACAAACACAAGAGCCTTCTATAGCCAAAGCATGGAGTCACTGTGCTAATTTGTAGATTTAATACAGATATTATTTATAGGGCTGGAAGTGCTTATCACTGATATTATACTTTTGGGTAGGTATCATTCTGCATTTCTGTTTGTACTGGATCTTACTGGAACAAAATACTCTCTTATGTATGTAGTAGGTGTGCAATTACATTAATCTAGAAAGAATGTTTTCTTTGAAAGGACATGAGTAATAATACAATATACGTGGTTAAGAAAAAAACAACACTAAGTGTATTCTTGTTTTTTCTGCCAAGCTTCTAAAAAATTCATCTACACCTGCTGTCCACATTCACTTAATATTAAACCCTGGGGATATGAGAAAGGCATTGCCAGATTAAAGTACTATGAAATATCTAGGACAAAGCTCATCAACCTACTCGGATGAAACAATGTCCCAAGGAAAGGGACTCAAGAACCATCTCCTTGGGCCCAGCGGGATGGCTCAGTGGTCTAAAGCACCTGCTTGGGAAAGCTTGGGTGGCTTCAGGGACCACAGTTCGATCCCCAGCGCCACATGCTGCGCCAGCCCTTCCCTCGGGGTGGGCTGAGCCGGCCATGAAAATGAGTGAATAAACAAACAAAGGTTCTGAAACAAACAAACAAACAAACAAACAAACAAAAAAGAACCATCTCCTTTTCTTGCAGGTATCAAACTCAGGGGATGCCCAAGTTCTTTAGACATGACTGGAACAATATTTGGCTGCAACCTAAGTATGTGCTTCCATGTACTTTAAATCATCTCTAGATGACTTATTATATCTAATATAATCCAAATAACTTTAACATTTTATTATTTGGAGAATAATGAGTAGAGAAAAATGTTTGCACATATTTAGTACAGACACAAGTTTTCCTAAACAGTTTCAATCCTCGGTGATGGAATCCATAGAATTGGGACCCATGACAATGGTAGGCTCACTGTGCACTTCAGAACTCAAGTACTAGGATGACGTTGAGTATAGCATGCAGCACGTTCTCACCTGAGCATAGAAGGGAGCATGCCTGGAGCTCCCTACCCAGTGCAAATCCACCCCTTATCATGTAACTAGTGACCAATAAGTAAGTTTCTGTGGTGTATCAGTCTCTCATGGTAGTATTTTAAGTATCTGTCATTTATTTTAGTCCTTACTGAGTTCTAGTAGCCACTTTGTTCTTTCTTCTTAGGATCTGTGTGCTATGTTGTACTCCCAAGCATATCACCAGCTTGTCAACCATTGTGTCTCCTCTTTGAAACTCCTCTGACTTTTCCTAATTTGGACAGTTTGTTAATGGCTCTGCTCATGCCTCAGGTTCTTATTATGAGCCTGATTTGCCTAGATAGCCTTCTTCCTAGGCTAAGGAAAGAGCCACCAAAAGGGAGGCTCAGTTGAAAAGAATGGAAGTTGTCCTAGGAGGTAGACAACAAGAGTCTACCAAAGCTAGGCTGCAAGATGCCATCAGGCAAGTCAGGCTCCATGTCATAGCACCACTACTGCAAAAGAATTCAAAAATTAGATTCCAAGGAAAGGGAAGATAGCAAAATGGCACCAGCGTTGAATGACATCCCTGAGAGGTGGAGAGGGATGAATATGAGCAAAGATTTAGAGATGCAAACACATATAGTAGGAGACTCAAGCACACAGCTCATATCCTTCAGCAGCTCTGGGACCAGGGGAAAATAATAGAGCTTGTCAAGGTTGGAAAGGCCTCAAGTACTTGCTCAGAAGTTTGGTTATTATTTGATGGGAAAAGGTCTACCTTACTTACGTTGTGGTATTGCCAACTGTGCATGCTCAAATACTCGAAATTATATTCATTCCATATTTCTCAGACCAATGTTCAATTAATCTCCAAACTCTTTTGATTTGCCCTTCATAGTATCCCTTCCATCTGTTCCTTCTCTTCTTGTCATTTTGCTATTTTGAGGTTGTTGAATTCAGTTTGACAATTGGTTATTTCCTAAAGCTGCCTCTTCATGCTTGATTTACTGACAGAATGTACCAATTATTTTTTTTAACTGTTAAGGTTAGTGATTTGGGGCCTGTAATTTGGGAGTCTAAAGAATTCCACAATCTCATGAGAAAAATTTAAGAAGATGTCTGTTTTAATTAAGCTGCATTTAGAAAAACAATATGTTTTATACTCTATTGGAAGTGGAGAGACAGGAGAGGGTAGGGTTCTGTTATTACAGAATTGACTGCAGTTCTTACAACTCAAGTCTCATAACACGCAAATGACTGAGAACGGTAAGTGGGCATTTGAGATCAGTTGTTTCATAAGTAGAAGAAAAACCATGTTAGATGATGTTAGTGAGTAAAAGACAAAACTGCGACTGTACCAAATTCATTATCAGTCAAAAATCCTAAGAAAAATATTTGTTTGGAAAACATAATTAACATTATATAATTCTTTAAGATATTTCAAGCTTAACTTCCAAGAAACCTAAATTTGTGATTATCTCAGAAGAGTAAATATGTAAGGAGGACTGTAAACAAAATCATGACAATTCAAAGTGGTACTGAATTTCAAGCAAAGACTTATTTGTGCAGTAGAGTCAAATTATAGCTAGTAAAGTACTATAAGGTCTCTCTGTGTGTGTGTGTGTGTGTGTGTGTGTGTGTGTGTGTGAGTGAGAGAGAGAGAGAGAGAGAGAGAGAGAGAGACAGACAGACAGACAGACAGAGAGACAGGCATCAATTTGTAAATTTAGTGATTAATGAAAATCTCCTTGCTGTAAAGACATTTTCCTTAAAAGTATTTTGTAGTGATAGTTACTACAAAAGTGTTGATTAAAACCTTGTAATTACTCCATTGCTAACTCCCATATTTGAGGAGTTAAACTAGATTCAGAGAGAGTAATCACCATGAAATCTTGTCAAAATTGAAATGTTATCAAAGTCAATGTTTTAATCTATATTATTTTTCATAATCTCAATCCTAATAGTTCATTAACACAGTACATCACAGAGCACCAACCCAAACAGAAGATCATATTTATTTTGAGTAAAAAGAGATATACGCACACAATTTAAAAAACACCTTACGAAAAACAATTCTCTAGAAAAATCAGACATCCACTGTCATTTTTTGGAGCTATATACTTTTCAATACAATAAGTTGAATGCACACAATTGAAATTTTTTCTGCTCAATGCTGGATAGCCCAAAGCAGAATATTGGAACCAAATGGGCACTCAACAAACAGTATAATGCATAAATACTATTTATTTAGGAAATGACAAATGTGAATTTATTTAGGATCTCCAATCTCTAGATTGTTTTCTACAACCCAGCTTGTTGATCTTCTTGTCTATTTTCCTCAGTAAGATGACCTTGGGTTCTTTTATTATTACAAATGAAGTAGTTCTTGCCAATCTGGTTTTATTTCACTCTCCTTTCCTTTTTAAGAACATAAAAACAGTTCTTCCATGCCACCAGATAACTATGTAGCTCATTATTGAACTGGTCCCCTTCCCTTTGCTTCATCTTAGGCAAGTCATGCAATGATGATCATTAATACCTGATTTTCATCCCAACCAGTAAGAAATATGTGATAACTCAGAAAGTGCGTGTTCCCTTGTTCATACATCTGCGTTTCCAGCGAGAGTAAGAGCTTGGCAAACCATTCAAATGCCTGTGCATCCCGGCAAATCCAGTAGAAATACACCTGTCAAGAGAGAGTTCAGGAGAACTGATCTGTCCCTCTTTCCATAATGTGCCGATAATCACAGACTACTTTATCTCTATTAAATTATTTGAGCCCAAATGGGCACTTCTGCAAACTAACATGCTTTTCTCTGCAAGTGAACAAACCACCGCAGTGTGATTTCTTTTGAAAAAAAAAAAAAATCACACAGTTTGAAAAGACCCAGAGTACATTCAGAGTTAGGAGCCGTGGGCTGTGCCAGTTTCTCTGGATGAAGATCAGCTCACCACACTTCTCACTCTGCTTCTTCCGAACAAGATTAATAATCATAACTAGCTGTGCTTTTCACTATTCCCCAAAGGGGATAAGCTGTTGGACCAACCCCCTTCATCTTTACTTATGACCTAAGCTCCGGATTTCAACTCTCTTCTCCAGAGACCCCAAAGGCTTGGGCACTAATCCACTTCATCAGCCATAGCTTCAGGAGAATGGAGATTATGGTAATTGCAGAATCCAGCCACACAGGCCAGAAATTTCCTCTCCAGGAGACATATTGGTGTCCAAGAAAGCTGCTAGGCAGGGGCTGTGCCTGTGTGTCAACCTCTTTAGTGAAATTATATCTAGGAAGTTTCTTTCTTTTCTTTTAAAAATCTCTCAGTATTTTAAAGATGGAGAGATTTTAAAAATCCCTCAATATTTCCTGAGTGAAAATAGCAGGTGACAAGAGATGGTTTGGATTTGTGAAAGAAAAGCTTAGTTTTGCGCGTGTAGTTTCAGATAATTGCATCTAGAAGAAACCACAGGAGAGAAATCTGTTAATTCTTTGGGTTGTTTTTCTCACACTCCTACCCCTTGCAGCGCACTACCACCCCCCCATCCCACCTCACCGTCTCCGAAGAGACCGCTCTGGGGCTTATCCACATCTCTGGGGGCTGGTGTCAAATCCAGGCGCTGCCTGGGACGGCCCCACCTGATATTAGCTCCCTCAGTACTCAGTGTGCCCTTCCTTCTGTCTGTGCCGCGCAGCTTGCAAGCTCACAATCATGTAATCAGATTTATAGAGGAGATTTAATTAGTAGATCAAATTCATGAGAATAAGAAAAATCATGGAATGCATCTCAAGGATCAGCGTCCTGCCTAGTCCCTTTTGGTTTATGCAGGAAGTTGTAATATCAATAGTCAGGAAGACCAGCGTCTCGTGCGGATAAGACCTTTTCTCTCAAGAATTAGAAGGCATTATTTGCTGAGCAGCTCCTGTTCCAAAGGTGCTTTAAATATTAATGGCAGGGTAAATGATCTCTCAGTCCTTAAGCATGGCTAAGTCCCCAAAGAACTCTCTCCCTTCTCTGGGCTCCCACTTCTTCCTGCAGACTCAGGTGCACAGCACCTTCTGGCTGCAGACTTTCTTTGTCTTCACTTTTATTTTAAATTGTATTTTTTGAAAAATAATCAGTGGTTGAGGGAAGATGACAGTATTATAATGAATGGGGAAGAGCGTTCACTGGAGAATTTTTTAAAATGAATGGGATATAGTTAGACTAGTGGGGCTTACTTTGGAGAATTAGTACAAGAGTGTAACAGTTTTAATCATTTTCAATCCCTTTCCCCGGCTCTCTAGTTTCTACTTCTTTGGATCTGGTCACTTTCTCTATCTCTAAGAATGTATCCTTCCAGTTTCCTGTTGCCTTTCCTTTAATTAAGTAATTAATTAATTAATATTCTAGGTTTCTCATATAAGAGAAAGCAGGATATTTTTAACTTTCTGAGTCTAGCTTTTTTCATTTAAGATGACGCTCTCAAATTTCATCTACTTTTTGCAAACGATTCAGTATTGTTTTTTTATGGATAAATAATATTTCATTGTGCACATATATATCACATTTTTAAAATCTATTCATCCACTGGTGGGCTATAAGGCCATTTATAAAGCTCAGCTGTTGTGAATTTGGCTATTTGGGTGTCACTACAGTATGATGGTTTTAATTCTTTTGAGAATATACTAAGGAAAGATATAGCTAGGACTGTCAAAATAGCTCAGTGGATTAAAGTGCTTGCAAGAAGGCCCAGGGGCCAGAGGTTCAACCTCTGGGCCTGCTGTACAGCCCCCACCCCCGGGGCACACTTAGATGGCAATTGAAGTGGGGCGTGGTGGCGCATGCTCATAATCCCAGCACTTAGGAGGCGGTAAACAGGCAGATCACTATGAGTCTGACCTAGTAGTGAGACCCTGAACATCTTGTAGACCCTTCCCTAAAATTGAAAAAATAAAGGAAAGATATAGGTGCATCAGATGGCCAAATGGCGATTGGCTTTCACTGCAGAACTGAGTTAATGGTTCACTGCAGAGAATCCCACTAGGGCAGTCACATCCTGTCACCAACTCATTCATGTGCTCAACCAATCTTTCCTGAATACTTCCTGTCGTACTAGTCTACCATTCTATATTCTGGAAAAACGAAAGTAGGCAAGAGACCCCCATCCCTGTCCCTCCTTGTACTTTCTATTTCAGGGGGAGAAGAAAAATGATGAGCAAACTGAATTACAGACTATGTCACATGGTGATAAATCCCAAACGTCAGGCAGGCTGGGAAGGATCACAGAAACGCTCACGGAGGCTTTGCTGAAGAAGAACATGTGAGCAAAGCCTGCAAGTGTAAGAGCGCCACGTGGCTAGGGAGGCTCTCTGCAGAGGGTCCAAGAGGAAATGGGAGCCCTCGACTGGACCACTGAAGGTACAGTCACGAGGTGGGTGTGGCTGGAGTCCAGCGCTGGAGGTGGAACAGAGGGGAATGCAGGACGGAGACTGGGGGAAGCCCTGATACTGCGGAACTGCAAGAGGTAGGGGGTGCTGCTGGGTGTCTAGGGAGGCGGGTCACAATCACCAGCCTGTGGCCATGGTTCTCTTTGGCTGCTGGGATGACAGCAGAGGGAAGTAAAAGTGTGAGAGGCAAAGGAGGAAGAGCCAGAGCTGAGAAAGAGTTGATTTGATATCATTGTGGGCAGTGAATACCACTGCCTTTCTTTTCAATTTACCAGGTACTTAAACAATTCTTTGAGCACCTTAGAAACCCCCACTTTTCTTCGTTTTGCTCCCCAGGAGGCAAAAAAACCTGTGAACTAAGGTGTATTGGCTGAACTCATTGCCAAGCTCATCTTGCACCTGTCCCTCTTCTTGTCCCCTGCAAGCTACCTTATTTCAGACATGACAGCTGGCATTTCATGGAGAACAAAAACATTAATTCTGTTTCTATCTCCTTCCCGCTTTTCAAGGAATATACCTCAAATGCATTCATATATGAATAAAAAACAAAACATAGGCTTTAAAGGAAAACTTTTCTTAGCCTCTCTTACTTGAAAAGTACCCACATCTTAGCTTTCTTCACACTCATTCTCTTTTCAACTAACAATTATTCCTGCCCTCACTTGCTTTTGCATAGTTGTGCGACAGTGTTCTTAGCGTTTGCCAAGCCTTCATACCTTTTGCTTCCTTCAAGTGACTTAGTTTTTCCCTTCATAACTGACTTATAAGTGACTCTGGTGGCTTGGATATCAGAGGCTATAGAGACAAAATAGGTAGGCCTAGTAGATATGCTTCAGGCAGAAAAGAAAATAAAAAAAACACTTTGAACAGAAAAAGAGAATTATTTACTTTGACTTTCATCTTTCCAATGGTAGAGGTCACTCCCTGTGAAGTGACACAGAGTTCCACCTCTGCAGTTCATGCCACAGAAAGGACCTGGTCAATGGAAGACAAAGTGTTTCAAACAATAGGCTCCTGCTCTGCGATCTTTGCTTTCCAGCCCTATCCCTGTCTGAGTCTCCAAAAATAAAACAAGCCTTAAAACGAGTTCCCAGTGCAAAGCATAGCCTTCAGAATTCTGTAGCTAATATTACCTCAGGTAACTGTGAAAGATTTACTAAGAAGTCATCTGCAGTAAAATAATGAAAGTTGTGAAATTTCATGGTAACAAAAGTAAGCCTACATTTACATAGTGAATGCTTAGATAATTTAGAAGGCCACTCCAGAACTCTGCATGGGGGTTCTCTATGTGTATGGCATAGTTCTTTGTTATTATGTCATTCCCAGGCACTAATCGCTTGACCCAATTCATCCATGTCCATCACGGAAGACCTAGTTTTCAGTGACACTTACTGTGCTGTGCTGTCTCTTGAGTGTCTTATTTTCATGGTCCCCAAGTCTGGGTTTCTTTGTAAGAATTCTTCAATAGCACAGGGAGAATAGGTCAAAATAGACATCCTCTCTCCTTCCACAACACAAACACATCCACATATTTATGCAAAAATGGCATCCTCTGTGTATTAGTCAGCTTTCCTATTACTGAGACTCAATATCCAACACCCACATCTTAAAGATGAAGAGGTTTAATTTGGCTCATTGCTTCAGGGGATCAAGGGTCTTTGAGGCTGGCTCCACTGCAGAAGCATCATGGTGTATGAGTGTGGTGAAGCAAAGCTTCTTAGCTCATGGTGGCTGGGAAGCAGAGCAGGGAAATATGATTGAAGGGAAGGAGCAAGGGACCAGCTAGTCACAGGGTCATAGGTCACTCCTCTGTGACCTATCCAGACATACAGGAGAATATTCAGCCAATATCCTACGCAGCTTTAAAGCCAATCAAGTTGACAAAATCAAATTTGACTGTCACATCCTGCATGCATGTACTATATAGTTCTGTATGTGTGGGCGCATTGAACATGGATTGAGTAAAACCCACTGACCTGCTTTATGGGGATTCCTTGGGGGCAGTGCTTAGGGAGGGAAGAAAGAGAATGAAAGGGGATTTTTGACTTTGTGTTTTACGTGGGTCTTTTGTGAAGTAAAAGATCATGTAGCCATGTGGCCATGTATGGCTTGTGTGCTTAATAAACCACAATATTAAAAATATTAATGTAGGTACTTCCCCACAGCACACTGGTGAAGCCTAGGGGATCCTGAAGTCTTTTGACATGTGAAATGAAAGAAGGGACCCATGTGTCTTCAGGAGATGTGGGCATGGCCTTATGCCACCCAGCTCAATTGATTATAGCTTCGGGTGGTTAGCAGAGATGATTGATTCCAGGGGAGGCCAGAGCTCCACTAGGACGGAAAGTGAAAGTAAATAATTTCTGAAAGTAAACAGATTAAATTAAATGCATTTTTCATTCATTAGAAAAGAGAGCAGGCTCTTATTTGTTTTATTAATATCTTTAAACAGAGTATGGATTTTGTCTTTCTTGGCTTCTTTCCCTTGTTCCCCACTGGCCTGTGCTGTCTTTTTATTTGAATTATCTGTTTATTATATTAGGTTAAGAACCCAAAGGCCATTCTGCATGGGACACACTATAAATACCCATTATCACCATTATCTATTATTGAGTTGATGAAGAGAGACAATTTATGGAGAAATTAGATTATCTCAGTTTTTCTATAATCTATTTTATTGTAGTCGGAAGATTACATATGCATTAAGAAAATGAACTGAATCCTCTAGTTGCCCATTCCCTTAGTTCCATCTACATGGCCGTGATATCAAGGAGAACTAAAATGTGTAAGCCAATGTATTTATGTCAGCAGTCTTCCTCCTCCCGCCCCATTCATGCACACCTATTTCATTCATCATTTTGACAGTTTGCACAAGCAAACTGTCCTAATTTTTTTCAAGAGCTCTTTTTGCAAATTGAGTATGATGTAGAATTAATCATACCAGTTAGGTAGGAGTTGGTGGACTTTCCTTGCTATAGGGCATTTATACCCCTACAGCACTTGACTTCTTCCGAGCTGTATTGGAGAGTTCTCTCCCACCTGCACCCCTCCCTCACCCACAGGGGCAGAAAATGCCCATCTGCTCTTACTTCTGTGTGGTGTTGAATATATCCCTTTAATGTGTCCTGACTTTTTTCCACTTTGTTCCCAGCTGGCCATCATTATACCTATTGTTATTTCGCCTTCTCAGGGGTCCCTCTCTGATTCCATTTCTCCATTTCTTTCCTTACTTCCTCCTTTATCTTAAAAAAAAAAGATAAAAAAGAACTTCTAAAACTTCAGGTTTATACCCTTAAGTGAATTAAACTGGTTATATATGTTCAAATATCATTATTTTTTCTGGCGCGAGGAGCCAAAGGTGCAAAGGAGTACCATAACGTATAGTAGCTTTTGGGAAGTACGAAGAAAATGTTCAGTGAGAAGGGGAACGAGGAAGCAAAAGGAGAAGAAGAAAGAAGGGACAAGAAAAAAGAGAAGGGAAGGAAACAATGGAAACCAGTCTTTTGTAAATAAGGAGGAGAAGAGTTGAAGGGAAGGGAGGGGTACGGGAAAAAAAAGAAGAATCAGAATGCAACCTGTACAGATGCAAATTCCCTATGATGAATGCTATCATCATGTAGATCTGAAGTGTATGAATATGCTCCCTCAACAACAAAACGTATCAAAATAAAACAACATCCGGTTCAAATAGAAAGTGCTGCTTATGACTCCAGAGGAGCAGCTGGTGTCTCACTGAGCATGCGCCTTTTACTTAGAACCACATGCAGAGAAGGGTAAAGAATGTATTACTTGCGAAGTTAGAAATGGAGAAAAGTTTGGGACGTGTGTGTGTGTGTGTGTGTGTGTGTGTGTGTGTCCATGCATGCATGTAGACATGCAGCTGGAGGCTAATATGTAAAAGATACACCTTTATGCCAACTAGCACAGGTGGAGAAAACCCTGCTGGGTTATAGTTATCCATCTATACTTACAATTCGAGCTCTGGAATCCTATTGCATTTCTCTCTCTCTCCTTTTTGTTGCAAAAGACAGCAACCTGAACGCTGTAGCTCAGACAGGAAATTGTGAAGAAGCTAAGAAGCTACTAGATAAATATGGACTGCTGTGCTCTGCTGTGCTTTCAAAGTTATATAGATGCTGACAGGTTAGTGGAAGGAGTAGTATTTATACCTCAAAAGCATGTGGCTGACCCCAACAAATATTAGTCACATAAACCTAATGAGAGCTACACACGTACATACACAAATCGCTTCAAAAGAGAAAAGCTTCTTAAACTTGTTCTCCTGCATGTGGACTCTCAGGAATTGGATCTTAAGTACAAGTCTAAGACTAAAATTTCAACAGCATGAAAACCTCTCTTCTTTCATGAAGCAGCTTTGAAGAGGAAACCAGGAACGTGCTCCCTGGGCCTAAATCAGTGGCCCCGCCCTTCACATACATCCACTAATGAAGGTGTCCAGAGAAACTTTGTCCAGAGACCTCATAATCTGCTAAGAGAAATAAGATATTGTGTGAATCCTAATACCAGAAATAAAGGTAAATGGTATAATAGGAGAAATGGACAGAGGCAATGGAGGTAGAGGGAAAGGAGAGGCTGCCGTAAGGTGTGACTCTAGTTGTTGCAATTAGGGCATGATAGGCATGACATGTCAGAACAAGAGAGCCTGGCACACAGTTGGTGCTAAAAACATATTAAGAAGGAGATGGAAGTGCCCACCAGATAGCCCAGAGGATTGAAGTGCCTGCTTAGGCAGACACAGTGACCAGAGTTCATTGCTGGTGTGCGGTGCTAACCTTGTCCCCTGGGCGTGCTGAGATGGTGATTGAGACTGGGCATAGTGGTGCATGCCTGTAATCCCAGTGTTTGGGAGGCTGAAAACAGCAGGGTCATTATGAGTTTGATCTGTGTAGTGAGACCCTATAGACCCAGTACTAAATGCAAAAAAAAAAAAAAAAAAAATATATATATATATATATATATATATATATATATATATATCCATATGGAAGTGAGACACACTATCCACACCATCTCTGTGTGGAACGTGATGTGAACTTGCTTAATGGAATCCATGAGGCAGTCAGCTGCCTCTCTAAGTGGGCTTTCCTTGTTTCACAGAAAGAGGAAAGGAAGTATTTGAGTAGCCTAAGAAGTCATCATAAACCATAATGATACTTTGTCCTGAGATTCAGAAATACAAAAAAAGTAGTTGTTTAGCTTGCTTTGCTACAGAAAATGAGATGGAATTTGAAACCAGAAGGACCTAGACTCAAATTCTAGTGCTAATACTCACTAGCACTCTGTGTTTCTGGTTCCTCATTATAAAACAAGGGTTGGGAAATTTAGCTGGGGAATTATTATGACAATTTAATGAGATGTTCCAGGGCCTGGGGTTTAGCTCCGTGGCACAGCGCCTGCTCAGCAAGCATGAGGTCCTGCAAGTAATTCTTAGTAGCCCCCACTACTTTCCCCCAAAATATGGTCCTAACACTCCTATTTTCTTTGTGAGTGCCTTTGTAAAATGGGGTTGAAAATGTCAAGCCACTAATAAAGCTGGTGTGCAATAGGATATATAAAGTGCCCAGCTCACCCCTTGGTAGGTAATAAATGCTTGATACATCTACGATGGTATTTGTTTTAGTATTGATATAGTAACCTATTTATATCTTTGGCAGATGTAATTAATGGTCATAGAATTTTATCTACATTTGAACAGTACAACTCTATTCCCACTTTATTTATTGTATTTTATGTATTTGGTATAGAGTCTCACTACACAGATCAGGCTTGCAGTGATCCTTCTGTTTTCATTCTCCCCAGAGCTGGGATTACAGGCATACATCAGCACACCTCAGTCTTGGTTGCCTCAGTGCACCCTGCGGCAGGACCAGCATGGCATATGATGCTGGGGATTAAACCTGGGTTTCTGTGCATGCCTAAATAGAAACTTAGTCTGTTGAGCTATCTCTCTGGACTTGCCTTATTTCTTATTAAAACTCTCTTTTGGAGATGGACTACTAGGGGTGAACTGAGGCACCAAAGGCAGTTTTTCAATGAGACAGATTCTCTGGGGAGCAACAGTCAGATATGGAGTCTGACCAGAGACCCCAGGGTCTCCTACACTACCATGGATCACAGCAAGGCTTGGCGACTTTGGAGCTCACATCCACAACCTGTTGCTCGTGTCATGGAGAGAACAAGATGGGCCTGGGTTTGTTCACTTCCTTAGAAAGTTATTTATTCTTCTCTACAGTCACCTGTAGCCTCCACTCCATTCTCCCCTATGAAAGAATTTCAGCTTCACGCATCCTGTCCTTCTTTGAGTTTCACACTTTGTGCTGCTGTCCTGTGTTTCCTTCCACACTAACACCTCTGTCCACCTCTATCAGCCTGTTTATTGTCTTCCATGGACTCATATGATCAAATCTTCAAGGGGTGAAAAGAAAGTCCTTTCACCCCTACAGAGGCAAAGCATGGGATGGAGACTGTAGGTAGGACAAAGGAGGAAAGACATGTAGTTAGGGAACATGCAAGAAATGACAAAAGAGAGCTTTAGAGCTGGACAGAAACAGCAGTAGAAGCAAGACAGTGTATCCTAGTGGGGGCTGTGAAAGAAAGAGGCAGAATTCCACGGTTGTAACCATGGTATTTATTAAAAAAGACTAAGAGGAAGGCTGCCTGCTAATGTCCCCAACTCTAGCCTAGTCACATCACCATTTGCAGCCTGTCCATATTTTATTGAGATGAGCAATTACATGTCCTGTAATGGCAATGAAGCAATAAAATTTATGTCTTGTCATCTTAACAAGATTAGACATAACCCTTCTCATAAAAGTGATACCGAATGGAGAATTTTAAGAACATAAGTATAGTTAAGGACCCTTGAGTTTATCCCTCATAGTTAATTAAAATCCTCCCCAAGAATTGACAGACGATAGATATAAGGACATTGAACCTTTTACTCCATGGAAGGATGAACTAATGATTTTTCCATACCTTGCTCAGCTTCAGCTGCTGTGGTGACTCACAGCATTTATACCACAGAGATTTCAGAAGTGAGGCGAAGGGAGTGACGCCAATCCCTGCTGCTATGCACACACTCACAGGATAGTGGAACACGTCCGTCAGAGCGGCCCCAAATGGCCCATCCACCGCAAGCCTGGAATCACAGAGCACAGCCTGTTTGACTTTTCAGAGCACCTTGCTTTAGAGTATAAACCATCTTTTGGAAGAGTGTACCTACAAATGTGTGCAGAGAGATTATCTGTGTGCTTAAAAATGCCCTCTTCTGTGGAGCTTGGGTTAAAAATGAAGATTTTGGATCTGCTTCGTGGCAGGGAGGGAAGGTCAACCTGGCCAGATGCCAGCACGGAAGGACAGAGCCTGACCTCTCCTGAGGTAGCCCATGCCTTTTTCACATGCGATGCTTTTCTTATGGCTCTATGGAGCGTGTTTTGGCTCCTAGCATCACGTAGCCCAGAGAAACAGGAAATGGGGAAGCAGCCAGGGATTTATGTGGCCTGCCTCTCCTTTTCCTAATGTAATTCTCCATGTTTTCATTTGTTTGATTATATAGTTCAGTGTGTTTATGTGACTTTGACCCAGTGGACACCATTAGTTTAGAACAAATGCTACTTTGAAACACTTCGCAGTTATATATAACTTCTAAAACCCACTAATCCAGATTATGCTCATTCAAAATCTGTGATAATAAAGCCATGGAATGCCAAGATGCTTTTGCTTAAGAAATATTTCTTTATAAGGATAAAGCATATTCCTTGAATAAATAAGGTAGTCTTTCATGGACCCGTCTTTGGAAGCTTCTCAGTCTCTTTTTACTAGTTTCCACCTTCATTTCTCTTCTGTTTCCTAAATATGCAGTAGTGCTATTTGCCACAGGGGCTTTGTGTGTGATGATCATTTCACTTGGAATATTGGGTTGCAATTTTTCATCTTCCCTTATATGGTTAAATAGTTACTTTCCATGAGATCTCATCCAGTCATCATTTCCTGGGGAAGTCCTCTTGACTTCTTAGCTTTGGTTAAATCCTCTTACATAATTTATAACACCACATGCTCTATAATCCTTATTCCAGTTGTAATTTTATGGTGTGTGTGTGTGTGTGTGTGTGTGTGTGTGTGTGTGTGTGTATGTGCATGTGTGCATATGTGTATGATCTGACTTAGGCCTGTCCTGATTATTAACTCTCAGGTCTGTGGCAGTAGGAGCCAGGACTGTCATTGGTGACCACCTGCACCAGCCAGCATGGAGCTATTCAGTAACAATTTGTTGATTCAACTGTAAAAGGAATATTTAAAATATTTCAGTCAGACTGTATTAAATAACCTCAACTATTCCAAAAGTACACATTTACATATGAACAAAGATATGCTAATTAAAGGTCTCTAAGTTATTCATAATCATTCCCTGAGGAGCATCTGTAGAAGGCAGCAGAGGTGGCCTGTTTGGGCTTTACTGCATTTTCCTGAAAGTTCAATTGGATTTGTTTTAAAATATTCTGTATTCAAGACTTCCTAATAATTCAAATTAACTCTCCTCCTGTTAATCTTAATTAATAAGGCTTTATTACATATTGATATATGGAAATGGAAGAATAAAAATAAAAGGTCATTAACTAGAAAAGGTTAGAAACTTAGCCCAATGTAGATTATTTTATAAATAATTTGGTAAAGGTTATTGAGAGAAAGAGGGAAGAAAAATATGCTCACAGATTAAAATGTCTTATTGTTGATTATTTTTATGATTAGTCATATTGGGGATTTATTTGACACCAATTTAAAAATCCTATCAATTAAATCTGAAGGAGAATTTAATCCTAAGACCCACCAAAATATATAATAAATTCTGACATATTTGAAATTATCATTTCTTCCATGTCTCTGACAATAGACCATATTCTCATATTTTCATACTAAACAGTAGGGCTCCTCATTCTGTTCCTGCATTTGTGAACATGAGATGTTTTTTATCATGTCTGACTGAAATCTGTCTCCCTACAGCTCTCACCGTTTACCTTTCTGAGAAACTCATTTTGGGTCTTTCTCCTTTCCAATATCTGAGGCCACTAGGTGATCCTGGCTGTCATGGTACCACGTTATTCCTCAGGGAGCTAAATTCTCCATTTCTTTAAGACCTCTCACAGTCTGAAATGGTCTCCTTTGTACACGTTTGTTTTTTGGTTTTAAACTTGTCATTACTTTAGTACACACTTGGGTACCCAGTGCTTACATTCCCTGTGTCGAGTTGGTCCATGGACACAACACGTCTCCATTCTTCTTTCCCGTTCCCTCACTTCCTTCGCCATCCCTCCCCATCCCTTGACTCTTTTCCCATTCAAAGGGGATCCATTTCCCTACTTTTTATTACTTCTCTTTTAATTTGCTCTTTATTTCTATTTTGGGTTTCTGATAGAAGAGAAACCATGCAATATTAAGCTCACATGTCTGGTTTATTTCTTTCAACATGATGATATCAAGGTATAGCCACACATTCTTGCCTTTAAGTCCATGCAGCTATACCTCCTTCACTTCGACTTCAAGTTTGTTTTTTGTTTTTAGTATCAAGAGTTGAACTCAAGTCCTCACTGGTGTTAGGCAAATGCTCTGCCACTGAGCTACGTCGCCTAGGAATGCATTAGAGTCACCTCGCTCCAGCAGCCATGTGTGGGGCTGCCTCCTAGAGCGTGCTCATCAGCTCCCTCCCTCTCTCTTGCAGTCTCTCTCGGAGTTGAAAACCTCTGGCCCATCTGTCTTCACTTCCACTCTCACTTCTGTGGGGTCTGTCCACATTTTCACTTCACAAATATTGCTTGTAGTTAACTTTGTGTGTGTTTGTTTAGTACTGGAGATCAAACCCTGGGCCTCCACACAGAGTGACAGTCCTGACTCCTTGAAAAATTTTCTTTCTTTCTTTCTT
>PVJA010007911.1:23747-66656 GCA_004027025.1 Myocastor coypus | reverse complement strand
TCTTCTTCTTCTTCTTCTCCTCCTCCTCCTCCTCCTCCTCCTCCTCCTCTTCCTCTTCTCCTCCTCCTCTTCTTCTTCTTCTCCTCCTTCTCCTCCTCCCCTTCTTCTTCTTCTTCTTCTTCTTCTTCTTCTTCCTCTTCTTTTTCTCCTCCTCTTCCTCCTCCTCTTCTTCTTCTTCTTCTTCTTCTTCTTCTTCTTCTTCTTCTTCTTCTTCTCCTCCTCCTCCTCCTCCTCCTCCTCTTCTCCTCCTCCTCTTCCTCTTTTTCTCCTTCTCCTCCTCCTCCTCCCTCCTGCTTTTCCTTCTCCTCCTTCTCTTTCCTCTTCTTCTAAATCAGTACAGGTTCTCCTGTGACAGTGACAACATAGATTTAAGAGAGCCTGTCTATTTATGCATTTCATTAGTGCTAAGGATTCAGGAGTACAAAGACTATTTCCAATTTTAGAGCCAAACAAAAATATTCCCAGTTCAGGTGTGTCTGTGGGTACGGTTTTCACTTTCAGTGAAGGGATGAGGAGGGGGAGGAGAGGAAGGAACCATGCCCCTTTCACTGTTTTCTGTGTGGCCCAGTGACACGCCTCAGACAAGTCTGTCACCTGCGGCAGCATGCTGGGAAGGTGGGGGTTTGCAGCACCCCTCCCTGTCAGCTATGCAGATTAGACTTGCAAGGACGTTTGCAAGCTTACACAGTTTCTGTGCCTCTGAAGGAAGGCCAGCATGACAGGCATCTCTGGTCGACATAGAGTGGTGACATTCTGGTGTCTGGACTCACCCCCTAGGGTTAGGATCTGGCTGGGGTCTGGCTGTTCCCAGTGAAGGACTCCTCGAGACACCGGTCGGCTTCTAGGTAGGAGGTGGAGCTCTCTCCTTCACGGCCTAAAGACCAGCAGTTGGGGTTTTTGGGCTGCACAGGGTTGGGAGGGGCGGAAGTGTGTCCACTTGCCCTGCAGACGAGGCCCTGGGGTATGGCCCTGACGCTCATGTCCTCTCCTCCCCATGAAGTGCCCACCACCACATCTGTCTTCCAGACTGCAGTAGGAGGGCAGGTGAAGCCGGGCCTGGGGTCTTCGCTGGAGAACACTTCATGGTGAGCGTCTTGTAGCTCTCATCTCTGTGGCCAGGTGTACCCAGCTGCAACTGGCTGCAAGGGCTGCTGGGAAATGATGTCCTTAATTGCTAATGAGTCTGGGTTTGGGACTCTACTGGTTTAGGTCTACTCTTAACGAATTACCTCAGACATGCTGGCTCACTCCCTGTCCTGGAAGTCTGAAGCCGTGACATCAGCAGGGCTGCGCTCCCTCCAAAGGCACTGGATGGGGCCTCCTGTAGTCGCCACCCTCTCCTCTGGAGGCTGGTACCCTTGCCATTCCTTGGAGCGTTACCGCATCTCCAGGCTCCATCTACATGTGGCCATCCTTGGTGTCTGCAGCTTGTCCTCTCCTGAGAGGGACACCGTGGGTGGGCTTGGTGCCCACCCTAACCTGGTATAAACTTACCTTAAGTACATCTTCAGTATAGCTGTGAAGACCCTCTTTCCAAGTCCTGACCTTTTGGGAAGGAATGACATCAGGGAAGGTTCCGTTTTCCCTTCCACACATGCCAAGGAGAAAGGTGAGAGTAGGGGTTGGGGTGGTGGCCTCTGCTTCAGCCGTGGTTCCCTTAGCTTGGCAGGCAGGGGACAGGACAACATGCCTTAGCTGTTGGCAGCTGGCCAAGCAGTGGTTCCCTCTGAGCTTCATGTCCTGGGGAGCCTGTTGTAAGAAGTGACCAGATCCTGACTCCAGGTGGAGGGGACAGGCAGGGCTCCGGGAGGCCTATGAGTTTTTGAGTCATCGGTGTCTCTAGCTAGTGTGTGGACACATATAGCTCTGAGCCTCAAGTTTTCATGTAAAATAGGGTGACTAACATCTGCTTTGAAGACTGCTTGTGAGCGTCCCTGACAGAAATGTGGTGCCAGCTCGCACAATCCTGAAAGGAGAGGTGTGGCCTTCGCCCACTTTGTTGCTCTTTATCAGACTTGGTGGCAGTGTGGGTTCTTCTGGCTCTAAAGGATGCAAGTGCCACCTCACACCAGCTGCAGGGTCTGATGGCTCTTGCAGCTGAGAAGTTGTAGTTTTAATTTCAGGCACAGTGCCAGGGACAGAAATGATGCCCCCCAGATCAGATTTGGGGGCCGTGCTCTGTCTCATGTTGCGTTGTCTTGAAGCCGTGGGCTCTTAGATTGTGCTGGTGAGATGCCGCCCTGTGTTAAGGTTCCTTCTTAGCTCTCAAGGACAAGCGAGGTCATCCAGAGAGTTGCTCTTCAGGATGTTGGCTCTGATTGGGTCATGCATGGATCCCATCCACTTCAAACCAATTACTGTCAGAGGGTGGGCCACGTGCATGGCATGGGCCAATCAGGGACTGCCATGGGAATTTGGAGTGGTTTCAGCTCACATGGTGAAGCACTGGGTATGGTGGGGAGAAAATGGGTGCATGGAGGAAAATGAGGGGCATCCTGTGTGCCAGCGAATGGTTTGGGAGCTCAGGAAGCTCAGCACGGTGACCCTCTCCAGCAGGCTCCTGAGGCCAGGGCAGTATTTCCAAGAGCTCAGCCTGTAGCCATCTGGAGGCCAGCAGGTGCCAAGAGCACCTGCCTGCCACTGGCGGTGCCAGCTTGGCCAGGCTCTTGATGTCTGGGACCTCAGACTGGGAGACCAGCAGTTTGGAAGATGTCGGCTCCAGACTGTCCTGCATCGTCCGTCTGTCCCTGGGCGCCACTGGCACTGGTAGGGAATGTTTTCCAGGATCTGTGACATGGTGATCATGGCTTGGGGCGTGGGCAAGCCCTGTGCTCTCCTTCCTCAGCTCCTGGCACCGGTTTCTGGCCCTGTAGTTGGTTTTCTCCAGCTCTCACCACTCTGGAGTCCAGTGCTGCACTTCTCTCTTTTTTTGTCTTTTTGAGACGGGGTCTCACTATGCAGTTCAGGCTGGCCTTGAGCTCACTTCGTAGCTCAGGCTGGTCTTGAACTCACAATGATCCTCCTGCCTCAGCCTCCCAGTGCTGGAATCACAGGCGCGCGCCCCTCATGTTTATTCTCTGTTCCTTCTTGTCTCACAAAGCGTGACAGCTTGGAGGATGAGGATGGGGACTGCTTTGTTCATCTGTGTGTCCCAGCTCCCACCGTAGCTCCGCGTTCATTGAATCTGGGGGAGCATGGGCGGGTGGTTCAAGCCAGTGAGCTCCTCCGACCGGGTCCAACTGTGTCTCCCTCGCTGTCTCCCTTGCTAGTGCAGCGGTGTCTGCCGTCCTTAGGAGACTTCTCTCAGGAAGGCAGCATACCTGCTTGTGTGGGAGCCATGTGTTTTTTTTTTATGGTAGTACATTTTCAAAAACATTTAAGCATTTGTTTTTGATCCCTTCTTATAGCTCTTGCCACGAAAGCTTCCCAGTCTGGAATTGGGAAGAATCCCTGCCCTCTGGCCCAGTGGCTTGACTTTTAATGAAATAGCTTTATGTGAAACAGGGGCTAGCAGAGATGGGGGCAGCTGGTGGATGGCACACTTAGAACGCACTGGGCGTTGTGCTGGTCCTTGACTGACCCTGAGCTCTTTCAGAATTCAGCAGGGAAGGTCCCTAGACCTGCTGCACAGGGACAGTGCTTGCCAGGGAGGTGGCCCAGCCTGCTGGGTCTCCGGAGGTGGCACTGGCAGTGAGCTCTCCCCTCTCAGTCACGAGGTCTGGGCTCCACACCAGCACTCTGCCGTGGCCGTCCATGTCTGAGCCGAGAGTGTGATTTGGAAGTAAGAGTGGCAGATCGCAGTCTGCTTGTGTCACCCAGGAGAGGCCTGCATTGGTGTCGGCTTCCTGCGGCTGGCTTGAAGGGCCACACATTTAGAGATGTGAGTGACAACAGAGGTGTGTTCTGAGCAGCTCTGGAGGCTGAAGTCCTGACTCAAGGGCCGGATTCAGGGGCCCCAGCCAGCCGTGGCTCAGGCCGGCTCGCGGCAGTCTCTGCCTGTGTCTCCACATGGACTGCTCCTCTGCCCATCCTTGTGCCTCACGTGACCTGTCAGCCCAGCAGGATGCTGTCCTCTCCGCATCCCCTGCCGAGAGCTGTATTGGCTGAGACTGCTTCCCAAGTGGGTGCGTTCCCAGGTGCCGGGGGTTAGGAAGTGGACCTGCATTTGCGGAGACCACGGTTCAGGCCACTGTAGCGTTTGTTTTTCACTTATTCAGTCTTTGGTACCTAAAGGCACAGAAGAACTGGGGGAACAGGGTCTGGCTGTTCACTGAGGCTCCACACGGCAGTAGCTGTGCGGCTCACATTTCTTGCAGCCTGCTGCGTGCCGTGCTGGCCCTGTGTTAACACACTCCTGTTAGTGTCCCCATGTCACGGACCAGCAAGTGGAGGCCCAGGAAACCATCAGCAACCTGCCAGCGTGCTTCCTCCGGGGTCTCCTTCATCCTCACCGTGCTCTTGGCAGTGGCTGGTCCACATTCCCATCTTATACACGAGTTGCCCGAGGACTAGGGCTGGAGCACCCACAACTTGCTGGGGCATCGAGTCTCTGGTCCCCGATGTCCTCTAAGCACACTGGTCTTTCCACTGGGCCAGGCTAGTGTGTATCAAGAGGCTCTGCGTGTACTTGGAAAGTCAAGGCAGCAGGCGGGTGGTGCCATGGACACTGCGTCACCTTGTCCACGGGGGCATTTTGCTAGCACTATCCTTGCCAGGCCCCAAGAATCTTTTGCAAAAAAAATTTTCTTTTGTATCTCACCCACAGATCGTGGGTGTAAGCCCTACTTATGGCAGGTGACGTGGTGACGGGATGGCTGCCACAGCTCAGGCTGGCTCGACAGTTGCCCTCGAGTGTCTGCCATCACTTGCTGCAGCCACTGCAGCGGGGCACCTAGGCTGGGTGGCCTGACAGCAGAAGTGCATTTCACGGTTCTGGAGCCCGTGTGTCACAGCCACAGTGGGGTAGGGCCCTGTGCTCCCCGTCACGTGGCCTTCCGTCCGTGCGCTCCACTGTGGCCTGATGGTGTCTGCATCAGCCTGTTGCCAACAGGGCCACCTTCAGAGGTTCAGGAGGGACATGTGGCACTGTCCACCCTCCCAGGGCTGTCCCCACCCATGGCTTTGGGTGAGGCTGGAAGGGTGGCCTATGGCTGAAGCTTCCTCAGTAAACTTCTGGCCGCTTCCCCACCATCATGGCCCAGGGTGCTCAGCCTGTGTCGCCCACCTGACTCACTGCCCTAGGGAAGGCTGGACAGGAGGGCTGTGCCAGCAGGGCTCAGGGGCAGGCCAGCATGGAGAGGCAAGGTTCCCCCAGGTCAAGCAGGTCAGTAGCTGGCTGGCCCTGTGGCTTTGGGGTGCAGAGAGTGGGTGGGACGGGGGCATGCCTCTGTGTATCGGCTGACCTTGGGGAACTCATCCCATGTAGAAGGCCGTGGCTGCCTAGGGACGGGATGCAGGGACAGAGAGCCCACACCTATTGAAGCGTAGGCTCCAGTGGCAGCCATGGCAAGACACCTGAGTCTCTAGAGGTAGAAACCGAGTTCTCCAAGGGGCAGCAGGTGCCCAGGAATCCTGTATGGTGTTGGCCAAGCCAGGACTGGACAGACAGTTGTCGAGGTGACCCTATAGTGCAGCAGAGGCTCCGCGTGGGATTTCATGTGCCTCATTAAGGGGAGTGTGGTGTGCGTGGCTGAATTCCTGTGGCTAGTGTCGGGGTGATGCCATAGGTCCTCGGATCCAGAGCACCACTGCACGTGCTCTCCAGGGAAGAGCAGAGGCCCAGGCTCTGCACCTTGCACTACTCTGTGTCTCCAGTGCACCGGCTCAGCTATCCTAGCCTGAGAGCTGGAGTGTGGAGAAGCTTCCCTGGCTGGGGCCCTGGCGACTGTTCCCTTGCCTTCCAGATGGACGAGATCAAAGGGAAAGACCGGGTGATTCTGGCCTTGGAGAAGGAGCTGGGCGTGCAGGCTGGGCAGACACAGCGGCTGCTTCTGCAGAAAGAGGCCTTGGATGAGCAGCTGGTCCAGGTCAAGGAGGCCGAGCGGCACCACAGCAGCCCGAAGCGGGAGCTGCCGCCGGGCATCGGGGACATGGCGGAGCTCATGGGTGCCCAGGTGAGGATGCACCTGCCCACCCCTCCTCTGCTGGCCATCGTCCTGGGCAGTCTGCCTGCCTTCCTCTACCTGTTCCTGTGTCCTTTCTTCTCTCCTGTGTCCCTTCCTGGGTTTGGACACTGAGACGTCGAGGTGAAGACTGCCTGCCTTTGCCTGCTGTGTGTGGCTGGGTGCTCACTGGGAGAAGCCCCGGCGACCTCACAGCAGAGTACATGGTGGAGCTCAGGAGGGGATCCCGGCAGGCAGTGAGTGACAGAGGCAGAGTCCTGCAAGACCAAGAGGAGCTTAGCCAGCAGCCAGCGACTAGTGAAAGGGCTGGTGGGGACCCAGGCTGGCCCTTCACAGAGGTAGAGGGGCTGAAACACCCATTCATCCGCTCATTTGTTCATTCCTGTGAAATGCTCAGGGATGGGTCTGAGCCCGGTGTCCACCCTTGAGAGATGGCCGCCAGGCTGGGAGCGACACCGTGGCTGCAGTGGGGCTGTGAGTTCACCCCGGGCCAGATGTTGGGAGCCATGGGAGGGTCTGAGGCCTCCCGAGCCCGTAGAGTGTGGGGTGCCGCCTCACCCCGCGGCTCTCACCTGCCGGGTTGCCATGGCGATGCTCAAGGGCTGTGGGATGCCCCGAGCCCTTTCAGCTTCTTCAGGGCACATTTGTGTTTTGATTCTTCTTTCAGGATCAGCATATGGATGAGCGGGATGCGAGGCGATTTCAGCTAAAAATTGCTGAGCTGAATTCAGTGATCCGGAAGCTGGAAGACAGAAATACCCTGCTGGCAGACGAGCGGAACGAGCTGGTAATGAGCGGGCGGCGGGGGGCGTCGTGGGGCGGGTGGGGGAGAGTCCCCACGAGAGGCTTGCCACAGAGGTTCCTGGGTTTCTTTGCTTTCTTTTCCATTTCTTTACTTCAGTCGGGCACGCACTCCCTGCCAGCTGCTGCTTCTGCAGGGACTGACCCTGAGCAGTTGGTGGTGCTCAGCGGGACGTGAGGAGCAGGTGTGCAGAGCCCCATAGATTAAACGGTGAAAGCAAGCACCTTCAGATCAAAGACAGAGTGTGGCATCAGCTGGGGTGGCGAGACTCCCTCTGGGTGGTGCAGTGACTGGATCATTGCATTTTCCCCATATCTCTATTTTCTTTTGCATAAAAGTCCATATTCTAACTTTAAAAATAACACTGTCATATTTTTCTCGTTGCTGCAACAACACACCCGACACCCATGGTTTAAGGAGGACGACGTATGTGGCTCAGTTGGTAGAGGCTCCGGTCCATCACCGGCTGGCTCCAAGGCAGGGGCCACACGGCCGAGGCCGCAAAAGCAGCAAGGGAGAGCGGACGAGCCTCTTGCCGTCTCTCAGGCTGCAGCCAGCCTGGCAGGTCAGGACGCGGCAGTCCAGTCAGCGGACTGACCCAGCACTCTCCCTCTCTTTGTCCTGGCATCGCACCAAGAATCACTCAGACACTCTAGATTCAGGCACCTCTGAAAACGCCCAGGGGGCCATGAGGCTTTGGGGGGACACAGACCGTCACAGGCACATATGGACTTCTGGTTAAAAACAAATCTCTCATAAAAATAGCGACTTCACCAGTTTAAATTCACTGGATGAATAGCTAATGCTATTTTTAGGTAGTAGAAGTTAATTCATAAACTTTTTGACAAATGCCTCATACTGTATCTTTACTCCGATTTTTATTGTGAGGAGAATGTGCCTTCAGCATATTTTTATACACAGAAGATGAAAAAGTGTTAAAAAGTAGAGCTTCCTTACAATTTTAATAAACCAGTGTACTGCTAGGTTTATTTTTTATTTTTTTAAGACATGGTCTTGCGGTACAGTTCGGTCTGGAGCTGAGCTCCCCACGTAGTCCGCCTTGGCCTCAAGCTGGAAGCAGCCAGCCTACTTCAGCCTCCCAAGTGCTGAGATTACAGCTGTGTGCCGCCATGTGTGGGACGACGGCTAGCATCTTTAAGGGCATGTTTCATACAACTTGGATCTGACTGTACGTCTAATATGCTTCCACTTTTTACTCAGATAGTCTCAAGCAAAAAAAAAAAAAAAAAAAAAACCAAACCGCTCACAAGCTGCATAGTAATTTACTGGGTGGATTCGGAAACATACAGATTGCTTGAAATAACTATGCTGAGGTGTTGAAAGTGGGGTGCGCCTGCCAGCAGGCCACACTTCCCATCCTGGGCTGTCACGCGTGGATCCTGTGAGGCTAGGGTGTCTTTTGTAAACATGGCTTTAGGTCATAAGGTGGGCATTTCTGCCCTGGCCATTTTCTCCCCCAGTTCTCTGAGCCACAGCTGTGGACCCACTGTGCCCGCCCCGCAGTTTCCAATGAAGAAGCTACCAGTTTTTCTGATGTTACAAATACAGCTAGAAGATGCGCATCTGTCTTTACCAACTGAACCGGCCATCCACCTTCCTACCTTCCTTCCTTCCTTCCTTCCTTCCTTCCTTCCTTCCTTCCTTCCTTCTTTCCTTCCTTCCTTCCTTCCTTCCTTCCTTCTTTCTTCTCCTTCCTCCCTCCCTCCCTCCTTCCCTCCCTCCCTCCCTTCCCCCTCCCTTCTTATATTTGATACATGGCCTCACCACACAGCTTGCACTTGTAGTGATCCTCCTGTATCAGCCTTGCCAGTGCTGGGATTACAGGCCCACACCACCATGCTGGGTCTCTGTGGCTGGCTCAGCACATGTGGTGCTGGCGTGGAACCCTGGTGCCTGCGCTTGCCTAAGCAGGTGCTTAGTCCACTGAGCTGTTTTGCTGGCCCTTGAACCTTTATTTCTGCAGGCCTTATTTCCAGGAGTAGAACACGGGTCCCAGGTACACTTTGCATCTCAGCAGGCGCCACTAGTGTTTAACATTCACAGCTGGTTATCGAGATGGCTGGCAGGCCCTCTCCAGGGCTTGGCTCTGGGTTCTGTCACCTTCCCTGTGACCACATGGCCTGGCTCTGTCCCTAGTGTGGAGGTGGTGCTGCCCCCGCCCTTGGGACTTAGTTGCATGTAGGACAGAGCTCAAGTGTGAGCTGGCTCTTGAACTTGCCACGGACTGTCGCTGTGGTGTGCCCTCACCTTTGGGGCCACCATGAGGCCAGGAGCCCGGGACCACTTCCAGAATGGGAGCTGCAAGCCGGGAGTTCTTGCTCAGTTCTTACGGAGATCATAGATTGGCAAAGCGTGGCTCTGTAGGCAATATCGGCCCTACTGGATGGGGCCAGGCGGGGCCGTCAGCTCTGGCCACAGCCTGGGACTCCTGCAGCCCACAGAGATGCAGCACCGCTTGCCTCCACTGTTCTGCCATGGTTCCTTGCTGCCGTGTGACCAGCACAGGATCATTTCTGCATCAGTGCGGCCAGCACGGGCTGCGGGTGGCTCTGGGTGGCTCCTAGTGCACTGGCTTAGCCTGCTCTGCCCGTAGAAGTCACGGTGTGCTGGAATGTGCCAGGAGAAGAGCACCTGCTGGGACTCATGGTGCCGCAGGGCCAGTGGCACTCAGCTGAACCTGAGGTGCAGAAAGGTTGCAGGAGAGAAGTGGGCTTGTGCAGTGTCAGACGTCCTGAGGTTGTGGGGGCCCAGGGGCTGTGGGGGCAGGGCCTTTGGGCACCTGGCTGGGGAGGCTGCCAGAGGGGCGTGGTCTTCTGGAGAGTAACGCCTGCTCATGGAGCCTGCTCAGCCAGCAAAACAGCTCCGCTGCTGTGGCCTGCTGTCCTTTGAGAGGGTGGGACCTTCTCTCCTATCTGCATGATGGTTCAGCAGGGAGCTCAGGAAAGGCCGGGCTGTGTCAGTCCACAGTGAGGACTTGGCACGCAGCAGCTGTGCTTGCGGTTGTCATGGTGTCCGTGGACGTTCTTTCCTAGTTTTTGTGCATTGAAATAGCCCCCTGGAGGCAGCGCTGGGCATGTAATTCTCACTGCAGGCTGTGGCAGGTCTCCTCACGGTTCCTAGTTTGCAAAGGAGGGAACTGAGGCAAAGCATTTGACTATGCCATCATGGGACACCATGGCGTGGAGGGGCTCCCCGGGTGTGCGGCCCCTGCCTGGCCCTCTTCCTGGCCCTTGCTGTCACTTACTCTCTGCTTGTTGGCCTGGCCCCCACATTGCAGTCTGAGCCAAAGACAGTTCCAGAAGGTCAAGCTGGCCACAGAATCCTCCTGCTTCAAAGGGTCCAGGGGCTGAAGGTGCGAGCACATGGCCAAGATGGGTTCCTGGTAGCACCTGGGGTATTGCAGGGTCGTGTGCTCCGAGAACCCCCTTGGTGAGGCCTCAGGGCTGGTGGCAGCGCCAATGCTGTGCAGCTCTGAGCCTGGCTGGCTGGGCCCACGATGCCTGTTCTCTGAATGATGTTGAGCTGTAGCCTCCTTTCTGTGGGGCAAGTGGCAGGTGGCTGGGAGGAGCCAGTGGCGACGTGTGAGCCACGACCTCTCCTGGACTTGCGGTTGGTGGGGCACGTGTGGGAGGGCGGACACGCACAGTCCCCACGGCGTCCCCATACCCTCTCCTGGGTGGTAGAGCGCAGCAGCACATGGCCCTCGCAGCCTCTGACCCTGCCTCTGTCGCCACCATAGCTGAAGCGCGCGCGCGAGACCGAGGTACAGCTGAAGCCGCTGGTGGAGAAGAATAAGCGGATGCACAAGAAGAACGAGGACCTGCTGCAGAGCATCCAGCGCATGGAGGAGAAGCTCAAGAACCTCACGCGGGAGAACGCGGAGATGGTGAGCAGCGTCGCCGCGTGGGCGTGGGCGTGGGCGTGGGCGGGGCCATGCTGCTGCCGTCTCCGTATTTTGTCCCAGCACAAAGGGCTGCCTGCGAGGCCCAGGAAATACCCCAAGCTCCTGCTGTGGGAGCTCAGCAGGCGGGAGCCCCCCTGCAGCAATACAGTTTGATGCTCCAAGGCCGGGGCAGGTTAGAAAATGGTTGGTTTACACAATGGCACCGACTGCCCATTTCACAGCCTGGAGGACTGAGGTTGGGAGTCAAGCCGGTCTCTCCGTGCCAAGTGTGCGTTCCCTGCGGCGCAGGAAGGACCCTCTCGCTCCTGCCTTCTGACACTTTGCAGAGCTCCAGGCGGAGCACCCTCCCCACCTGCTTTACCCCTCCGCACGGCAGGAGCCTGTCACCCACCTCGCAGGCCTGAGCTTGGCTGCAGCCCCCATCACCCGCTTCCTGGGCCTCTGTCTCATACTCTTCTCTTGTTGCTGGGACAAAATACCTGACACTCAGATTAAGAAAGGAAAGGCTTATTTAGCTCACAGGTACTGGAGGCTTCAGGCCGTACAAAGCTGGCTCCAAGGCAGAGGGGCCCATGGCAGAGGGTGGCAGTACAGGGTGGGTGAAGGCTGAGAAACAGCAAGAGCGAGTGGGAAGAGTAGCAGCAGCCACAGCGACAGCGAGCCCGTCTGTTTCCCCTAAACTGCATTCGGGCTGTATGCCCCAGGCTGGGTGAAGCACTCACACCCGCAAACCCAGCGGTACCAAGATCTGCCATCCCAGCCTTGATCCTGAATTCATCTCAATCTCTAGAAGTCCCCGCCCCATGGCTGCATGAGGCTTGGGGGGACTCCTGGACACAAACCCCAGCAGCTCCCAAGCCCTTCCTGCGCTGTCCCTGGTGTCCCCTGTGACATGTGATCTCTCCCTTTGCAGAAGGAAAAGCTCTCGGCTCAGGCCTCTCTGAAGCGCCACACGTCTCTCACGGACCTCAGCCTTACTAGGGACGAGCAGGAGATCGAGTTCCTGAGACTGCAGGTGTTGGAGCAGCAGCATGTCATCGACGAGCTCTCGCTGGTATGTCCCCTGGGGGGGTGCCACAGGTGACAGGGGACATCAGGAGTGGGCATCAGGGACCCAGGGCTGGGATGAGGCCGCACATTAGGACACCCCCCCACCCCTGCCTCACTGGGATGTGCACAGACTCCCTTAATTCCGCCAGAGGGAGCAGCCTCTAGCTGCCGCTACCTGAGAACGGTTTCCATGGTGATGCTTATTTCCGTGGTGTTGCCAGGCCTACAAAGCAGCAGCGCTCGTTTCCTAATTGAGTCTCCAGCCTCCGTGGAGTGGGCAAGACCTGTGTCTGCAAGGCCTCTGAATTCTTTGTAATTTCATTTTAGTTTTTAGGTTAGTAGTGGGGAGCTGTGGGCTGAGCCTGCACACCCGAGCCTCGTGTTCAGGCCGGAGTTTGAGGGCTTGCTAGGGCCGGGTGCGCCCCATGACCTGGGGTGCGGTCAGCCTGTGTAGGCAGGTGGGGTGATCTCTCCTGGAGGGGGCACACCTGAAGGGAGAAGCAGTGTGTCCTGCCTGCCGCAGAGGCCTGTGGTTGCTTCCGTTATGCTCACGGGGCTTTAAAGAGCAGGGGAGCTGGTGACTGGAATTCTGGGACAGGCGCGCTTGTCGCCTGGCCCCTGCCAGTCTTTCACTCCTCCCTCTCTCCCTTCTGTCTTCCTCCCCTTTCTCCCTGTCTCCTGCTGTCTTTTCCTCCTTCCCTCTCTCCGGCTTTCTTCCCTTTCCTCCTTCGCTTCTCTCCATTCCTCTGTCCTTCCTTCCTCCTGTAGATGGCGCCATCCATCTTTGCTTCGTTACTAACAAGCTTGATGCAGTTTAGGAAGAAAACCACACCCAGTGGCCTGGTCATGAAGTCAGACAGGAATAATGAACTCGCAGCAAGAGGAGGGAAAGTGAAGAGGACAGTCAGTGGTCAGGACGGGGAGGGTGGGCCCTAGACTGGAGCTCAGAACCTGCTTGCTCTGCTGTGCCCCGGGGTTCCTGCAGGGCGGGGTGTGCCTGTGGTCCCTCCTGCCTCTGCTCCAGGAGCCCTTCCCTACCCTAGAGGCCACCAGGCACTCAACACCCAGTCTCATTTCCCTCTTAGAGCATTGCTGCAGGCAGGTTCTGACTCTACAAAGCAGAGGAAACCAAAGACAGGAGCTGAAGCCGCCGCCTGGCTAGGCCTAAGCTCTGGGGTGTGAGCCCAGCTCCATCCCAGCAAGCTGCCACAGGTGTCCCCACTGCGCTGTCGGTGCAGGTCACTTGTCAAGGCCGTGGAGCCTGTGCACAGAGCCCACTGTGCTTTGTGACCCCAGAGAAGAAGCCAGGTGTTGGTGTGACCGCCAGGCCCTGGCAGAGCTGGGTCCTCAGCTAGTCCCCGAAGCTTGCAGTTATGACAAGCAGCGTCACCTGAGTGCACAGAGCCCTCCAGGCTGTGCTGGTGGGCACAGGAAGCTGTGGCGGTATTGTGGTCTCTAGGAGCCTGCTGCTTGCTGGCTGTGGCAGGAGCAGGCTGTGTTTTCTTACAGGAGAGAGAACGGCTGTTGCGCTCCAAGAGGCATCGAGGGAAAAGCCTGAAGCCCCCTAAGGTGAGCTTGGTGCAGCCCCTGCCCTGCCCTGGGCCACGTCAGCACCACCATGGCCGGCTGGCCGCTGGGGGGCGGGAGCAGGCCACTCTCCAAGGGGCCTGCGGTTGCTGCCTCCCAGAGCAGCAGGCATTGGGGCTGTGTAATACGACCCACTTAGAGTAATTTATTCACAGGGACTTTACTAACAGAATTCTGTGCTCAGGCCTGCAGTGCAGTCGCCCAAATGAAAAGCATGAATGCTCCGACCTTTTGAGGGGTTTAAGGGTGCTTAGGCTCGGCTTAGGCTGTTTATATCCTGTTCTGAAAACTCAGGGCTTTGTGCTTTTTCTTAAAATAACACAGGAGCATGCTCCTTTATAAAATACAGTTTTGTCGTCTGACAGCGACAGCATCTGAGAGTTGTGGTGGGGAGAGCAGAGAGCTGGGCCCGGGAGGCCCAGAAGCCCAGGCTGCAGAGACAGGAGTGACTTCAGAAGTCGGCAAGGGTTGCACTGTCCCCAGGAGCCTGCTCCCCCTGTCCTCGGAGACCCAGCCCCTCCCCCTTAGGGCAGCTGGGTGCCCTACCTGCTCCATCTTCTGACAGGGGTGGTATAGGAAACGTGTCTTAGGGGAAGAGAGCCGCTAAGCAGATGTGACACAAGTGGCCAGTGACATGTGGCTTTGTGTCAGGTGACAGTACAGGGTGAAGGGCACTGTGCCAAACTGGCCCAGCACCCTGGTTGATAGACGACGTGGGACCAGGTTAGGTGTGGTGGTACACTCCTGCAGTCCCCGCACTCTGGGAGGCTGAGGCAGGAGGGTCATAAGCATGATCCCAGCCTGGATGACTTGGCAACTTAATGAGACCCTGTTTCAAAAAGAAAAGTAAATCAGATTGAAAAGGGTTGGCTTGTACTCAGAGTCTTGAGTTGAATCCCTGGTACTGGAAAAGAAAAAGGAGTTGGGCCAGGCAGGACCCGTCCGGTGAGAAGTGTAAGTCTTTGTACGGTTAGTTTCCTAGGGCTGCCGGATGCGTGTGCAAACACTGCGTTGTCTCCCTCGTGTGAAAAGCTGAGTCGATAAGTTTCCTAGGACTCTCTTAACAGAGTGCCACAGAACGGGCCACTTGGGACAACAGAAGAGTGTTCTCTAATGTGGCAGAGGCTGGAAGCTGAGGTTTTTGGTGGGTCTGGGGCTGCCGTCTACCCTAGGGGTCACTGCCATCCCTTTCCAGCAGTCCGGGGCCTTCCTGGCCTGGGGTCTGCATTCACTCCGATCCCTGTCTCTGTCCTCATGTGACTGTCCCTTTCTCTGGCCTTTTAGAAGGCCACTAGGCAGATAGGATTATGGCCCACCCACCCCATGAGTGTGACCTCCTGTTAATTTAATAATTACATCTGCAGGGACTGTTTCCAGTAAGCTCACAGCCTTCTGGACTTCTCATACCTTCTTTAGGGCACACAGCTCAGCCTGTGGCTCATTACTTTATGTGAAATCTAAGGACTAAACATTGGTGCAGACCTCTACAGGACTGGAGGCCCAGGACAGTGTACATTTGTGGGGCAGGTCAGGTGCAGCGGGAACCAGCTCTGGCCCACAGGCCACGCATACTGGGCTCAGTGCTGCGGCGAGGGATCTGGGCATGTTGAAGTTTTAGTGCATCCTGGGTACATGGGCAAGCGGTTGCTTACCCTGCCCCCCATCTAACCTAATCCTACAGCTACTTGTGAGGATGGTTCCCATTTCACAGTTTCAGAGAAACCTTGCAGATGTAAAATACAGGAACTGCTTGGAGAGAAACAGTGTGTGGCCAGGGCTGAGGTCTGGACTCCAGTCCCGGACCCATGGCCCAACTGTCTCCTGCTGGGCCAGGTGGACCAAGGCGCAGCTCTGTACCCTGACCTTAGAAACTCTGAAGTGGGAAGTGGTTTGGGAAGAGCCTGCTTGTGGCCCAGCATGCACTTTTCTTATGGTCGCAATGGGTCCAGCTTTCAGAAGACCTGAGGAGTAAAAGCCACCTGGGCCTTTAGTGCGTCCCCCAGCTGTGACTACAGGACTTGCCTGTAATGTTACCCATAAGTATTCATCCTGCCCTGCGCGGGCATCACACACACAAGTGTCTGTTGTTGTGTGGTCCGTTGAGTCAATGGGCCATAACTTTGTCCCACCCTCAGCTCTTGGGCATGTTTACCTCCAGCTTCTTGGGGTTAAGAGTGACGCTGCAATAAATACTCCTTCCTCTCTAGGCCGTTCTAGTTTGTCCCCCGACAGTTGAACATTTCATTCAGTCGTTGTGCAATTATTTAGTTACCCTTTCCCCTGTTGTTGGACCTCCTGCTCCTATAAAGGTCGCCAAAGCAAAGCCCCTCTGTGCAGAGAGCTGTGTTCCCACAGGCTGGATTGTTCCTGTGGACAGATGCTTTCTCAGTGCTTGGAATGTGGCGCCCACGAGGCTTTGCCTGGGGCACGTGCGCCCCCTCCTGCTCTGCACAGGAGTTGCATCATTTTGCGCCGCTGCCTCTACTGCATAGTTCTATTTTCTCCATGGGACAGATGTTAAAATCTAAAGCCGTTCTAAAGAATCTAAAGGTTCTCAACCTTTTTCTAATGTTGTGACCCCACAATACAGTTCCTCATGTTGCGGTTACCCCAAACCAAAAAATAATTTTGGTGGCTACTTCAAATTACTAATTCCAACGAATAACATTTCACCACGCATTGCATGAGTTTAAATATGCATTTTCCGATGGCTTTAGGCGACCCCAGTGTTTTGGCTGTTCGACCCCCGCTGGGGTCGCTACCCACAGTTTGAGAAATGATGAATTCTAAAGGGTTTGAGGCTTGTCCCACTGACGACGTATGCTTGGCACTATACCCTCCATAAATCTGCTGGGCGGAGTTTTCAGGAAACCCATTACTGAGCTATGACTTTATTTTTCAAACGCATACAGGAAGTTATCCCTAATCCAAAGGCCCTGCATTTGAACTCCAGAAGTTTTTGAGTACAAACACAGTGCTCAGAAAGTTTCAGATTTGGAATTTTTTTTATTCCTGGGTTATGTGTACTCAATTGGTAAAACCTGTAGAAATATTCCAAAATCAGGAAAACTCTGAATTTGGGGTCTTAGGCATTTCAGGTAAGGGATACTTGATCCCTTTGATGAAAAAGTTCCCTCGTTCCCTGTTTCCTGACTCCTGAATATATTGATAGGCAGGGAGTGGGGCCACAGGCGAAGGTGGGGCCGCCCTCCCTGCCCCCCAGCACAGCAGGGGGTCCCCAGAGAGCCTCTGGGTGGGTAAATGCACTGCTTTTCTGGAGACATGTGTCTGTGTGAACAGGGACGCCACAGGGAAATAGTCCTGCGCCGCTGGAAGGCCGGTCCAGGATCTGCATGAGGACTTCTCCAAGCAGCCCCGGGAGCCCACCGCCTCTTCCCTTTCCTCTTTTTTCCAAGATTCAGCCCAGCCCTGTTTCTTTCCCTTACTCCTGCTAAGCCCAGCCCAGTGCAGAGCCTGATGGGGTGGCCCTTGGGGGGGTCTGTGCCCTGGGCATGTATAGTGTTCTCCCAGCCTGGCTGTTTACAGGCCAGGGTCACTCCCCGCCCTCCACAGCCATGGGTCCTGCATTTTCTTCCCCCCATACATGGAGGGTGTGAGCGCCCTGCTTCTCCTCTGCTGCTGCTCAGCCCCTCAAAGGTCAGCTCATTCCCAGAGATCACCTATACCTGCGTCTGCCTCCAGCGGGGCTCGGCACCAGGGTGAGCCAAGCGGCTGCACTGGGCAGATGATTGAGTCATATGGGTGGGGAGCCAGATTCGGGGCCATGTTCACCTGTGCACAGGGCCAGGGCTGGAGCCCAGCACTGGGGCTGGGGCCTGCAGGCTGGCTCCTGCGTTCAGCACTAGGAGGGACAGGGGCTGATGCGGACATCCATTTCCTCTGAGCTGGCCTAGGGCCTGAAGCTGGACTTGGAGCTCTGGTGGAGGCTGAAGAGATACAACTCTTGGCCCTTCCTGACCCCCGTCTCTCAAACAATTGTCAGACTGGGTACAGCAGTGTTGCTGAGTGACAGGGTGCAGAGCCCCTGGGCAGTGCTGGGAGTCTAAACAGGCTAGGAGCTAGCCCAGCTAGACACGGCTCATAGTTCTGCAGAGCCGAGGGTCCCCAAGCCTGCAGCTGTCCTGTGTATCAGCACTTCCCAGGCTGATGGACACCTTGCCATGGCGTTTCTTCAGCACCCAGGGGTGGGTGTCAGCCTTCAGGATTATCCCAGAGCCCAGAGCTTGGCAGATGACTTGATTTCCAGGATTAACTCTTCTTCCCATTAGCCAATCTTTTTGCTTTTGCCTAGAGTCAAAAGCTCAAGGAAAGGAACTGGTGTAACAGGTATCTGGGCGTGGCTAGTGTCAGGTGCGGTTGGACTTGGGTGCTGGCTGTGGCTGGGATCTGCCTCTGAGCTCTGCTCCCCTGAGCTGGCTTCTGTCCCTAGTGCAGACTCTTCAGCTGGTGCTCCAGGGTGGCTACACCAGGTCGGTCTGCACTCCCCGTGCCTAGCCACCTGTGCAGAGGGAGGGGTCTCTCCGTGCCCAGCAGGAACCCAGGCCTGGTGATGCTTGGCTGCAGGGCACAGCTCCACTGCTTATGGGGCGGATGCCTTAGAGGGAAGAGGACATCCTGTGGTGCTGAAGTTGGAATACATCTGGACACTTAGCTGTGTTTCCTCCTTCACGAATTGATCATCTGTGTGTGTGTGTGTGCCCAGGCATGTATGCGTATGTGTGTCATCCTGGGGATTGAACCCAAGGCCTTGTGCATGCTGAACAAGTACTTTAACTGAGCTACACCCTCAGCTACTTAAAAAAAATTTTTTTTTTGAAGCAGAGTCTTGGTAAGTTGTCCAGGCTGGCCTCAAACTTGAGTCCTTCTGCCTCAGCCTTCTGAGTGCCTTGGACTGCGAGCATGGGCTGCTGTGCCTGGCTGACCATTCTCACTGGCTGTGGTGTCTCATGCATTCATGGAGCATGGCTATAGAGTTTGGGATTAATCCACAATCCAAGGTTGGGACTGGGGGTGTGAGTGCTATTCCCAGCCTGGGACGGATAGCCTGAAGGTGACAGAAGGGAGACAGACCTGCTCGCTGCTGCTGTGGTCACCGCCACGCCTCCCTTTTGCTGCTCTTCCTCTTTGCCGCCACCGTGAAAGGCTGCCCTCTGCCATGTGCCACTCTGCCTTAGAGCCAGCCGAGCATAGACGGAAACCTCCAGTCACTGTGAGCTACATAAATGTTTGCTTCCTTCACTTTGCATGTTGGGTATTTGTCCCAGCGGCGGGGAGAGGAGTGACCGAGACAACAGACATTCCAATGCTGCATTCAAGGGCCTCGAAGCTTGTTGTCGTGCTTTACAGAGCCTGTCCACTAAGCACAGGGCCGTCCTGGGCAGAGGACCTAGAACTCAGGTCTCACTCCAGAGTTGTGACTTCCCCTGGGTGGCAGCTTGTTTCTGGCTGCGTAGGTGGTAATGAATCCCGGAGAGATGACTGCCAGGAAGGCAGTGAGCGGAGCACATGGGCAGGTGGCCGTCAGCAGGGCCACTCCAGAATCCAGGGGGCAGGCATCTCCTCACTGGGGCCCAACCCTTGTTGCCACCGCCACTCTCATCCCAGGGGTCCCGTGTTGACCAGGGACCTAGAGCCTGTACCATGATATTGACAAGGGCTCTGGGCCTTGGGCTTGGCCCCAGAAGGACAGGTCCCAGGACAGCCTGGCCGGGCAGCTGTCCCCTGTGGTGTTCGTTCTCGGGGCTGGCTTGGAAACCGCCTCCTCTCCAGCCTCAGTGGCGTCACAGGCCTCTTGGGATCTGCTGCCTGGCTACACCTCCTTTCTGCCAAGGTTGTGTCTTCCTGGTGTCCCATGTCCAAGGCTCAGCAGCCTGAGGATCCGAAGGCAGCCTTGGGGAGCGTGGGGCAGGTGGTCCAGGGGATCAGAGGAGGCCGTGCAGGAGCTCCCATTCTCCTGGGACCGGGTAGAGGCATTGCCACGGCTCTAGAGCCCCGGGTCTGCTGCTGAGCCGTGCTGCTCCCGCCCCATGGCATACGTCCTCTTTGTGCTCTACTTCTCCTTCTTCCTGTGCCTCTGTGCCCTGGTGTGCCTCTACTTCTCTGGCTGCCAGGAGATGACCTATCGGCATGAAGGTAGGCAGCTGGTGGCCGTGGGGGTGGGCTGTGGCCATCCCCAGCTGCATCCCCATCCGCGAGCACCACATGTGGGCACCGTGCACGCCATGCACACTGAGTGTCCGGGGAGAGGCTGGTCTTGCTCTGTCAGCATTTGAGCTCTACCTGCACTTAAAGGTGCAGCGTGTTTCTAAAAAGATCTCAGCCAGGCAAGACTTAGGCATAAGGATGGAAATCATGAGGCCCTGAGCCCAGGGCCTTTTGTGCCGAGCTGCAGCCCAGCCTGCTTTCTGCGTCTGATGGGCATCTGTGCCTTCTGGTGTCCTAGGAAATGCCCAAGGAGGTTTAGGATCATGGAGACACAGAAATCTGGTCTCTCTGGTGCTCTGTGTCTTCGCAAAGCCCGGTTGTGCCAGGCGGGAAGAACAGCGTCCTGCAGGGGCTCTTCTCCAGGTGCTGACCTGGCCCTTGGGAGCAGGTGTGGGTTCCTGCCTGTAGACTGGGAGAGCGCAGCGTGGAACGTGCATTGTCTTCCAAGTGGGCAGCGCCGCGTCCGCTTCAACACCAGCCTGTGCTGTTTTGCGTCTTGAAGCCATCAGATGAGTTACATCAGCTCCGCTCTCGCACCGCCTCCCCAGTGGAGGAGCAGCGGGCGAGACCCACAGGTCTCTCTGTGTGGCACGGGAGCTGGGATGTGGCATCTCCTCTCACTGCCAAGGAAATCCCAGGGACCATGGGGTGGGATCCGCCTGGCGCTGCAGGGCGTGGGGCGCTTCCTGTGTGCATGTCGGGTTCCACCCACTTCCAGCTGCTGTCGGGACAGCTCAATGCCTGGTCTTGGTCTCAGGGAGCAGTATGCACCCTGGAGAGGCGCAGCGCGGCCTTGGCAGTGAACACCTGGCACTGGACTTGGCAGTGAGGGCTTGAAGTGGCACCCTGAGATTTCAGTGACATTAGCGAGCAGCCATGTGTCTCTAGGACCCCTGGTGATGCTGGCCGTGGGTTGGCACAGCCTGGTACCAGGGTGTCTTGGTTATTTGGACACAAGTGACCTGAGGATGCTCCCTGGGTCCCTTGGGGTGAGGCAGGGCCCTGCCTGCGTCACCACCACTGCTAGCAGGCATGGAAGCAAATACATGTCCCCAGGGGCCTGGCAATTAGCAGTGTTTATGAGAAGTGAGTCAGCTGGCTACAGCGGGCAGCAAACTGAGGACCCTGGAGCTGAGAGTCTGCGGGGTGAGAGCGAGCTGTAGGTGTGGGGGGCCTCAAGGGTCAGGTGTGTTCTGGGGCTAAAGCAGGAGGGGTATCCAAGGGGATCCTGGGCTGTGGGCCTGATGAGCACCTGAGAAGACACAGCTGAGCCCACCCCAGGTGACAGTGACAGCGGGAGTCTTCAGGCTGTTCCTAACCTCCTGCCTGTTGCCTCTTGTAGAAGCATGTTGTGGAGACATTTTTTGGATTTGATGAGGAGTCTGTAGACTCGGAGACATTGTCGGACACGTCCTACAACACAGATAGGACGGACAGGACCCCAGCCACCCCCGAGGAGGACTTGGATGATGTAAGTGCATAGCGGCCATGGTGGGACACCCACCTATGTCTCTTGTCAGGTGGCTGCCCCAGAGCTCAACCCCGTTGGTTCCTCCCTGTACTGTTGAAGCTGCTGCCTGTGGGGAGGTGGTGCCCACTGACAGGGGTGAACCCTTCCACGACTGGCAGGGGATGGGCATGGGGCTTTTTACCAGCACCGAGTTCAGCAAGGACGACATCCGTGCTGCCTGGTGTGTTTGTCATTTGCAGCTGTTCACACACACGCACACACGCACACGTGCACACACACACACACCTGGTGGAGGCAGCAGCATCCCCTTTTGAGCACAAAGCTGAAGCACCACTGTAGCAGAGAATCTGCACTACTGAGTAGAGAGACACGAGACTGTTGAGAGCTCGTCATCGTTCTGGGTCGCTGATGGCCCCCTTTCCTGACTGCCTCTGCCACATTGCTCACAAACCCCTGGTGGGGGTTGAGCTGTGTCTTCAGGTGGCCCCAAACAGTTTCTTCTCCCTCTCCTTCCCACCGGCTGAAGTCCCCCAGGAGCACCATGTAAAACCCCGTGGATTCCTTTTTTTTTTTTTTTTTTTTAATGGCTGGCTCAGCCTGCCCTGGGGGTGGGGCTGGTGCAGCATGTGGTGCCAGGGATCGAACCGTGGTCCCTGTGGTTGCCTAAGCTTTCCTACGCAGGCGCTTTAGACCACTAAACCATCTCGCCAGCCCAACCCTGTGGATTTCTGGATCTTCTGGCCACACTAATGGTCATGCCTGATGACTTTCCTAAAGTGCAGCCTCTGTGGACACAGGCCTTCCCCTTGCTGCTCTCCTGGCCTAGTCTGCCTGGCTGCTGTCCCCACCCTGGCTCTTCTACCCCCTCTCTTTGCAACTCCTCATGGCATGGAGCTCAGGCAGGGCTCTGGGTGCAACAGGGCGGCTGCAACAGCCCACTGTCCTGTCCATGGGATGCAGTACCCGGCCCAGCCTTGGATAGGAAGACGCTGTCCTCCCTGTCAGCCCATTGGTCCCAGCCCTCGTGGGATAGGGCAGGGCCTTGGTGGAGCTAGAGGCCCCAGGGTCCACTGAGCCTCCTGCCTGGGGCCTTGCCAGGGCTGTTGGTCCCACACTGACTCCTATTTTGCGGTCCTCTTACGTGAGTGTGACAGGATCAACCAGACGTGGTTTATTTATTTATTTTTTTTGTAGCAGGGATCAAACTCAGGACCTTGTATTTGCCAGGCAGGAGCTTATGTCACTGAGCTATCTTCCTCGCCTCTACATGGGCTTTTGATTTGCTTTTCTTTCCAAAGAGAGGTGATGGGCTTCTTTCAGCACCAAAATATGTGACTCAGCATCTTCCCTTCCTGTGGCCTCGTGGGGGGCCTCACACGTGTGCTTCCTGTGTCTTGCGGCGCCCTTGCCTGGACGTGTGCGTGGCTTCCAGCTCTGCACACTGAGATGATGTTCTGAGTGGAATCCGCAGCTGAGTGTGCTTACGAGGCTCTCTGTGTAGGAGAGATTCCCAGGGCGAGACGTGAGGGCTGGCGTGGCTCTCAGTTCAACCCCGCTGCGGCAGTCAGGCGGCTCCAGGGTCTCTCCGCTTCCTTGTGCCTCGGCGGCCCTCAGGGATCAGGAGCTCCGCGGAAGCATGCTGATGGGACAGGCAGCTGGGACACACACACGTCAGAGTTTGCGTGGAATGTGGCTGTCCGAGTCACACTGCGCCACGGGTTGATTGATCGTCCTCCTGTTACCTTAAGACCACAACGAGAGAAGAGGCTGACCTGAGGTTCTGCCAGCTGACCCGGGAGTACCAGGCGCTGCAGCGGGCCTACGCCCTGCTTCAGGAGCAGGTTGGGGGGACGCTGGATGCCGAGAGGGAGGCCCGGGTGAGTGCACGGCCCTGGTGGCCGGTGGGGGCAGAAGGCCAGCTATGCATGTGCTTTTGGGGCTGTGATCCCGCCGAGTTCCCTGGCTCTGGCACCTGCAGGGGTTCTGGGGGTGCCTGACAGAGCACTCATAGCAGGTCTCTGTCCTGGAGCTGTTCTGAAACTCTTCATCCTTGGGATGGTGGGGGCCCCGGCACCTGGAGCTGCCTGCCACCTGTTGCCTGGGTGAGAGACCATGCTTTTAGGACCTCAGCTCAGGTCAGAGGCCACAGGCTCAGCCAGCCTGGTGGGCTGCAGACGCCATCCTCTCCCTGAGGATCAGTGATGGGGACAACCAGGTCCCTGTTATGGGTGCTTCCTGTAATCTTCCTCCCCAGTGCCTTTTTCCCACTGGGGTCACATGGGCCGGAACCTGCTCTCCCATCTGAGAGCACACACCGGGCCAGCACTGTCCTGTGTTTGTGTCCTTGTGTCATTTCCACACTGCCCTCAAGTGGGAGGAATCAGGCCCACCCTCTAAATGGGGAAACTGAGGCTGTACATGGCCCCTAACTGGCTCAAGAACCCTGCTTGGCAGAGTTTGAGGGTCCCGGAGGGATGCATTGGAGCTAGGTGTTGTCTGCTGGTCCTCTTGCTGGGGGACGGGCGGGGGGAGCCGGCTGGGGTGGGAGTTCAGGGGGTACAGGGGATCGGAGAGGCCGAGCCCCATAGGGGGAGCAGGAGCACAGAGGAAGGCCCCAAACCACAGAGGAAATCTCGGCAGGTCAGGGCAGGTATGCGGCTGGCTGTGTGTGCTGAATTGCTTGGCTTTTACTGTCACCTCCTCGTTGGCATCCAGTCCAGAGATTTTATAGAGAAATCCAGATTCTCAGGAAAGATAGCTCACGTGGCAGCCCCAGGCTCCCCGTGGCCCGTGCAGCATTTAGTAGTGGCCTAGTGGCAGGAGCCCTCTGGCCCTGTGCTCAGTTTGCCTCCCAGACCTCTGCAACTTGCCTGCCCCTCGAAGCAGTTTGGCTTTTGGCCCTTGCTGCAGGTGACGAAAGACCGAGCAGGCAGCTAAGCGTGGAGGAAGGCGCCCGACAGCGGTGAGCTCTGAGGGAACAGACGCAGCCCCAGCCACGGCTGGGTCTTGCACCCGGCACTCTGGCTTCTGCCTTCCTGTGCCCACTGGCAGGAGCAGCTGGTGTCCTCCCCGGGCTTCCGGTCCTTGTCTCAAGTTGAGGGAGTTAGAGCTGGTAGCTCTCACTGCCTCTTAGAGTCACACAATCTCATGCCAGGAGCTAGGGGGCGACCTCTGCCATGCTGGAGGCCAGGTCTGGACTGTACCATCCCCTGGGTACGCCCCCAGGTGCCTTGCTGACTTCCGGGTCCTTTGTGTTCCAGACCCGGGAACAGCTGCAGGCAGACCTGCTGAGATGTCAGGCCAAAATCGAGGACTTGGAGAAGCTTCTGGCTGAGAAGGGGCAGGTGAGCAGGCCGCATGCTCCGGGAGTTCTTAGGACCCTGTCCCTGTGGTGGTGTCCCCAGGGTCACCTGTGGACCTAGGGGACACTGTTCTGTGGTGCTGAGTGAGGCACTCCAGGGGTGATGGGGAAGAAATGCGCGCAGGACCCAGGCAGCCGCGTGCCACTGAGGGGCCCCAGGCCGGAGTGCCCGCCGGAGCTCTCGCTTGGCCTTTTCTTCCTTTTGTTTGCCAAATGCAGAGAACTGGGAGGGAATTTTCAAGGTAGAGTGTGAGCCCACTTGACCCTGGAGGAAGGGTGCTGCCCCCAACTCCTGGCTCTAGCAGGGACCGTAGGGGCCACGCTGCGGGTCACACAGTGGCACAGGGAACCCAGCCTTGTGCATCTCGGGGCAGTCATCTTGGAATCCTGGTACAGTTGGCCTGGGTCTGGAGTGGGTGGCCTTGGACCCTGCCCTGGCCCTGGGCCAGGCTGCTGCTGGCAGCAGAACCAACCCCGAGGCTGTGTGTTGGAGAAGCTCCGTCGTGGCAGAGACAGCCAGGGCAGCTTGGCTCCATTGATTTATTCCCTGCTGGCACTCCTGTCTCCGTCCACTGAGGGCCCCTGCTGGTCCTCAGAGACCAGCATCCAGAGCTCTCTCCCACCTGCAGAGCAGCACCAGGCTGTTCTTGTCTGGTGTCACTCACTGGGCCCACTGAGGGGCAGCTGAGCCTGAGTCGAGAAGAGAAGGGGCAGTGAGTGGTGGCCGGCAATTCAGAGGACCTGAAGGGACACTCCTCACTAATCCCCAGGCAGGGATGAGGACTCCGTGTGGCTGGGGTCTGTTCACCACCGCCAGCTGCAGCCTGGCCTCCTTGTCTGGTAGCCCAAGGGCAGGACACACAGGCAAGCCCACCCTGCCCCCAGCACTTGCTGGGTCTCCGCCCACTTTGCCTTTGCTGATGGCCCGGCAGCCAGCATCCGGGTCCCACTGCAGAGGGTGGATGGTGGTAAGTGGTCCACCACCTACAGCAGGGTAGATGGACGTAGCTGCGTGCTCCGGGGCAGCCAAAGCAGCTGGGCCTCCCTGGCCTGCCTGTGTTGGGATCAGAGTGGCTCTCTGCTGCAGGAGTGGGGCTGGGTGAGGGCAGGCAGCCACACCGCATGTGGCTTTTTCAGACTTTAAGGCTGAGAGAGAGGATGAGGTCACATGGCCGCTGATTTCCCGGGATCCCTGTTCGTGGGCGGTGAGCTTTCTCACTGTGAGTGCCACGGCCGCCTTTGCTCCCACGAGGGTGCCCACACTCAGTGCTTCCCCGCAGGATTCCACATGGGTGGAGGAGAAGCAAGTGCTCATGAGGACGAACCAAGACCTGCTGGAGAAGGTATGGCACTTGCAGAGCTGCGGCGAGGCTCTGGCTGAGGCTCTTCGCCCAGGTCAGGAGGCCCGGGTGGAAGCAGGGTGCTGGCCTGCGTCTGTCCTTTGCCTGGGCCTACAGAGCTGAGGAGGCTGTCCTGAGGGTGTGTGGAGGAAGCGGACTTCCAGGCCACCTCTGTCATCGCTCTGGGGTTCCAGGGCCCCTGAGATGGGAGATGCCTGAGTCGGGCCTCTGGACCACTGTGGCCTAGGCTAGCCTCCGTCTTATGCTCTGGCCACAGGCTTTTCCAGATGTTTCCATGGGAGTCCGTGTTGGGAGGCAGTCGAATGTGTCGGTCCGAAGGCTGGTGTGGCTTCTTGGTGCACAGTGCAGCCCTGTACTCACATCCTATCTTTTGTGGAAACAGAACCTCTCTGTGCAGTTAAGGCTGGCTTTGGACTCATGGTGACCCTCCCTCCTGAGCCTCCCGGGTGCTGGGATTACAGGTGTGCATCACCACACTTGGCCAATACATTTTTAAAAATGTATTTGATATAGAGTCCTACCACACTGCTTGGACTCGTGATCCTCCTGTTTTCAGCCTCCCCAGCACTGGGATTACAGATGTGTGCCACTACACCCAGCCTCGGTGGCTGGCTCAGTATGCCTGGGGTTGGGGCCAGCATGGGGTGTGGTGCCAGGGATCGAGCCCTGGTCCCTGTGCTTGCCTAAGTAGGTGCTTAGTCTGCTGAGTGATCTCGACATCCTTCAGCCAGTCATTTTTAAATAAATCATGAATTGCAGAGTTGGGATGTCTCAGCCCTGCTTCCTGGGCTTGCTCTGTATCCCCGATCTCTGGGTCCTGAGTCCATCCATCCCCACCACCTTGTGCTTTGTGTGTGTGTGTGTATTCATCTCTTGTGGCAGTCCTCAAGAGGGGCCACACTGCTGTGGAGCGCCCCTGAATCCCAGGACTGGATGAGCCAGGCCGTGCCCCTTGGGGGCCCTGCTGCTGGCCAGCTGTGTGGCATGGTTGGCTCTTGCTCTGCTTTGCTTGGGTCCCTGGGGCGGGGCCCCTTGCAGTCCTGAGGCAGCACCATGGTACTTGCGTGCTGAGCTCTGGGGGCCTGTTTGTTGCTATCCCCTGAGTTTGGGACCAGCTCAAAAGGGGCATTTCTGTGGTGCTCCTTCTGACTGCGGGGAGGACAGTGGTGGGCCCACCCCGGGCTTGGAGGATGCCTGACGCTCAAGCTTCTGCTGCTGTCTGGGTGACGCCTGTCCATGCTGGGCTCTGGTGCAGCTGTCACCCTCCCTGGGCAGAAACCAAGTTATGTATGGCGCTGCCGGGGCTCTGTCATCTCACTCGCTTCCCACACGGGCCTGCGCCCTGCCTGTCTAAAGCTTTGTAGGAGCTGAGAGACCAAGCCACAGCCTGCGGGCCCTGCCTAGGTGGGCTGGTCTGGGTTGGGCTGGAGGGACCCTGCCCAGGCTGTGGGAGCAGAGGCACCTTACCACACCCCCCTCCCCCTGTGGTGACCTCTGGCAAGGACTAGGTGGCTCTGTGCCTTGTTTCCTCGCCGTCCACTTGTTAGCCAATGTCTAAGGAGCTTCTGGTCCCCCAGGTCAGGCTTGGTTTGATGGAGGGGAAGCCAGCACAGCCCATGGCCTTCTCCTTCCCACGGTGTCTGCCTGAACCCTGGCAGCAAGCCCTGCTTGTTCTGCCCCTCCCTTGCTGGCCAGGTCCCTGTCCCCAAGCCGTCCACCAGGGTGGCCATGATCAGGGAGCCAGGTGTAGGACAGCGGCCACCGCCACCCGTTAATGCCCGGGTGTTTCTGTTCTAGATTTACAGGCTGGAGATGGAGGAGAACCAGCTGAAGAGCGAAATGCAAGACGCCAAGGACCAGAACGAGCTGTTAGAATTCAGAGTGCTAGAACTCGAAGTAAGAGACTCTATCTGTTGTAAGCTCTCAAACGGAGCAGACATTCTCTTTGAGCCCAAGTTGAAATTCATGTAAAGCTCCCTGCCGTTTCCAAGCATGTGTGAAGGGACGTGTTATCGTTTCTCTTTCTTCTTCTTCTTTTTCTCTTTCTTTTTTATAATCTGTATGTTTGGAATAATTTCACTGCCTTAACGTGTTTGGGGAGGAAGCTCGCCCAAGTCTATGGACCTGTACCAGAGCTAATATATTTATTGCCTACGGCTTGTTTTGCACTTAATAAAATAATTTGTTTTTGCAATAGTTTGCCTTTTTTATTTGTGTTTCATTTCCATAACTACTTCTTCCCTGCATGCATAGTCACTGGGTCTGCATTCCGCAAACCCAGACAGAAGCACTGTCGCAATTGGTAACACACCTTTTTCAGTACCTTGCATGTAGCAGTTCTCATCTTTTGAAGTCGAGAGTCCAAGCCCGCCAGCTCTTGACCCTTTAATGTGTGTAATGCTAGCTTGGGCCTCTTTTCTATTGGGACACACAGGTAAGTAGAGGCAGGGGAGAAGGGTGTATTTGCACAGGCCGTTAAGAAAACTTCGTTCCTTGGCTCAGACTTTTATCCAGTCAGTGCGGGATGGGGCACCGCAGCAATCTGGGTTAGAGAAATTAGCCTTTGTGGTTCAGACTGTGACGGAACTCCTGGGTGGGAGGGGCTGAGCGCTTCTAGGAACTGCTGGGAACTCCCATGGTGCACCAGGGGACGAGGAGGATGGATAGTGACGGTGTCCTTGCTCCCACCTGCAGCGTCGCCTCGGTGTGTGACTGCATGCCTCCGCTCATGGCACCTCACGGCCCCCTTTTGTTTCCACTTGACAGTCATCGGCATCCTCCCCGTCACCTAAGCTTGCGCCGGGCTTCCCAGGCTCTGGCAGCGTCGTGTCTGTGCTGCTCTCTGCTGACGCTTTGCATGTGTGGCCCCCTCCGAGTGAGCGCCTTCACAGTGTCTGTGGCTTTTCTCATTTTGTTTTCTCTCCTGCTTGAGTTTATAACTTCTGTCTGCCTTACAAGTCACTGCCTGAACCTTGTCCTATGGCCAGGGATGGGGGCCGAGACCCTCCCACACCGAGGGGAAGCGTGCGGCTCAGCGCCTGCTTGACCTGGGCGTTTCATTCGTGATTCTGAAGCAGGAGATCTCGGTGAATAGCGCTGCCACTGTGAGCAGAACGCCTACAAGTCACTGTTGGGATGCTGCTCAGTTTACTAGAATTTTCTTAAATATCTCCACTGGCCTTCAGCACTACTGGAAACCAGATTTCCGAACTTTTGTTCTTATAAAATATGAGCTCCTCAGCTCATTTTTTTCTATGGAGATTCCATTTAAATATGCATCACTGCTGGAAGAGCATCTAGGGTTCTAACCACTGGCTCGTAAGACTGACCTGAGGTTAGCTGGGCTGGGGCTTCCTGGAAATTGTGGAGTTAGCAGTCCTTCCTCAGTCCTCCAGCTCCCCATGCCTGCCAGAGTAGTCTCTGTGACCTGCCCTCTAAATTCATGCTCATCTTATTAATTCCTGTGGTTCAATTATTGGAGCCTACTTTGGGCCTCTAGCCAGCTTACACCAGCCTCACCCATAGTAAGTTATTTTTAATCCAACCAAAGCAATTGATTTCAAGCACAATTTGAAAGGATCTTCCCCGCAGGTCCATCATGAACCCTGCCAGTGCTAAAGGTGGAAAGTAGGACCACATTCGAGGCCAGGGTCTGTGCTGCTAGGTTGCTGTACCCTCATAAGCCATTCGCCTGCCCCCTTCTGGCCTTTTTCAGGCCTTGTCACCAGGTATACGACTCATAAACACCTCTTCTAGGAAAATGCTAGAGATGTGACCATAAACATACATGAGGGCTGGAATCATCGTTGATTCTGCTCGTGTGGTTCAAGGAGAATTGACAGTGCTTATGTGGACAGTGGAGACAGGAGCTGGGCCTGCCCCTGTGGCTCCCACACGGGGGACCTCGGACTCGGCATCCTTGTGCTGCTTTGTCTACATAGAGCAAGCAGTGCTGCCCGCTTCCTTAGGTTGCATGAGGAGTAGACAGGACAACCACGGGCCTGGCACAGAGTGGCATACCACACCACGTGGCTTTCAAAACATAGTGCCATCATCCTTAGCAGAATTGTAACCCTGGGATGCCCTTGGATTTTGATCTTGCGATAGGTAGACTCCTGAGGCCCTGTTCACGGCTTCTTCCTAGCTGAATAGGTAAGAAGTGACCAGATGCCGAGAGAGGCCCTGCACGTGGACAGGCCTGAAGATGCCGTACTGGCGGACAAGGATCGCGCAGTCTGAGCATACGCTGTGTGATTGTTAAGCCTTTGCCAACGGGACTGCGTTGGTTTTTGCTGATAACGGGAAAATGGCAAGTGGTAAATAATCCAGTGAAGTTCTGTCTTTAAACCGAGTCTTTTCCCCAGGAGAGAGAGCGGAGGTCGCCAGCCTTTAACCTCCAAATCACCACCTTCCCCGAGAACAACAGCAGCGCCCTCCAACTGTTCTGTCACCAGGAAGGAGTGAAGGTAGCATGCGTGGGGGGGTGGCCGTGGCTGAGCTGATGGCGAGGGATCGCCGAGTGCCAGGCTGGGGATCAAGGGGGCATTGTGTCCTTGGGCCTGGGATGGCACTGGGTGTATGAGATGCCCATGGAGAGTCACCGTTCAGTTTTTAAAAGGCTACCCAGTGTCCCTCTGCTTATCTACATTGAAAGCAGCAGCCTAAATGCCTAAATCCAGTCTGGCTGCCTGGTTCTGGCCTGAGGCCCTCCGTACCTCAGTTCTGGGCTCTGACATGCAAATGACAGCCCTTCTATATGAAGCGGGGATGGCACTAGCATGGGATAGGACAGAGGCAAAGTGCTTAGCACAGTGCCTGGAGACAGGACTGCTCAGCACGAGGAGGCTGAGGTTGGTGTAAGGCCCAGGGTTTGTCTTGGGCCGGGGCCCTGCTAGGCCTCGTGGGCCGCGTCCTCCAGAGCCACCCAGGGCCTTTCCCGGTAGGGAACTTGGCTTTCCCCCTCGGAGGAGCCCCGTGAGCGCGGAAGAGCGCCCTCTAGGTGTGCGGAGGCCTCTAGGAATTGCTCTGCGTGAGCATTTCCAAAAATGAATGTTGGAAATCTTTTCCAGGATGTGAATATTTCTGAACTTATGAAGAAATTAGATATCCTTGGCGATAACGGGGTAACTATGAGCGATCGGTTTCTGGTTTTGTGTTCTTGTTTTGACCTGGGTGTATTCTGTGTGATTTTATTTTTTAAAAAAATTTTGTTTAGTTTTTAAAATTTCTCTCTAATTTAAGAGATTCCATAAGTACAATGTAAGGCTTTTGTATGGCCATGCTCCTGAGCGGGTGGTTGGGTTTGCGCTGGTCAGAAGTGGAGTTCCAAAGTGAGCTCATTCTTAGAGCCCGTCAGCGAGAAAGCGGACAAGCCCAACAGCTTGCTCCATAGGAGTATGGGGTCACGGTAGAGTGCGGAAGCCGGAAAGTGAAGCTTGGGTCTTCTTAAAAGATTGGCTTGAATGAGGCCCTGTTGTGCAAACTGCCACCACACGAAATGTCCCCAAACAAGGACAGGAGCCACCTGCCTTGAATTGCTAGCCCCCTTGCCGCGCACGGGGTGGATGCTCAGGGAGCCCTTCAGAGAGCAGCCCGGTGCTGTCTGCCTGCGGGCCGCGGATCCCATGTGAAACGCCCTTGCCCATTTTTGTGTTTTAGAATTTGAGGAATGAAGAACAGGTTGCAATAATCCAAGCTGGAACTGTGCTTGCCCTGTGTGAAAAGGTAGAGCCCAGCGACATTCCTGTGCGCACGTGTGTCCCAGCACCCAGCACCATACAAGAAACTGTACATTGGCGTCACGCTTGGGGGGAGCATGCCGGGGTCTGTCTGCGTCTGCATGTGCTCAGGCATGCCTCTTCCTGTGCTGGTGTGGAAAGGGCAGGGCTGCAGGAGGAAACAGGCCTCGTCAAGGAAGTGATCCTGGGTTTCCCCAGGCTCATTTTTCTGTGCTTAGTTGAAATCATTCTTGAACATCCTACTTTTTATTTATTTGGTACTGGGAATCTTGAACTCAGGACCTTGTGCTTTTTCTTTTTTTAATCCTGCTGTATCAGCCATTTAGAACGGCTCCCAGTCACGCGTCCTAGTGGCCCCAGCAGTCAGGCATCAGGGCGTTTCCACTCTGTGCGTCGTGCACGCATGGTTGTCTTGGCACACAAACGTCCACCTCATCGGAGAGCCCCTCTCCAGGAGAGGCTTTCGGAGTGGACCCGTTGGGCTGGATGGTGAGACCATTCCCGAGGGCGTCGGTGTTGGCCCATGGTTCCCGGCACAGTGGCTCTGGCGCCCTTCCTACCTGCAGCATTGGCTACCATGACCATGGCCGTGCATTGGTCAGCATGGCCGACCCCACGTCTCCCACACTGAGTGAGCGCGCTCTGTTGGCGAGGTAGAGAACTGTAGGACGCTATTGTTTACATTTTCATTTATTTGAGGGTCATTGAATATTTTTTGATGTGAATGATCTGTTCTTCTGTGTGCTTGTGATTCAGTTTCTCTTGAGTATCTTCTACTGGGCCGGTCCACTTGTCCATCTGTCATCCATCTGTCCATCCACTCGTCTGTGCATCCATCCATCCATCCTCCATCCAACGAATTAGTATTTGCTGTGTTATTTTTCTTGCTGACTTCTCCATGTGCTTTACACATTAAAGATGCTAACACTGACCTGTTTTGTAAAGATAAAGTCCTGGTTTGTTTTGGTGTGGAATGTTTTAAATATACATAATAGTTTTTGAAGTTCTTCCAATGTATCTTTTCCTCTCAAAGCACATGAGTTAAACTTTTAAATGCCACCTTTGAAACAGCGAGGTCTTCATGACCTTAATCAAGGCTCCCTCCAGAATCCTGGGCCAGGCTCTTAGGGCACAGTTCCCTCTCCAGCCTCTCCAGCCTCTCCCCATAAGAGTGGAATAAAGGTCACTGAATGTTGTTGACAGGCTCTGGCCACACCTGGCCCAAGACCACACAGTTGGAAAGGGCGAGCCCTCTTTCCTGTCCTGTTCCCCTTGCTTCCCTTCTGCCCCCGTGGACAGAGGATCGATGGTGGGCATTGCCTGGCTGGCAGGGGGCCTGTGTGGTTCAGGTCCCACAGGGTGCCAAAGGCACCTTTAGGACATGCCCTTGCCATCCACAGAAGCCAGTGGAGTGTCTGTCGGGCCTCCTGGAGCAGGACTCCTTACATGGTCGTGTGAGTGCTGCGTTAGTCACCATGTATTGGGACTTCACCGTAAAGAGCCTGCAGAGCTGAATGTGACCTGCCACCCTGGGGGACGCAGAGAGGCAGGGTCAGTGGGCCCCTTCCAGCTGGGTCCTCGACCCCTGTTCTTGTCACTGCTGCAGATTGGTCTGGGGCCACAGAACTCAACATCCCCTGATCAGTGCCTATGGGCTAGTTGATAGAAGCAACTGCCCAGGACTCAGTGTGGCTGGTTGGCAGTGGGCCTGGGTGGCAGGTGGGTGGTGGCTTGTGGGTGTAGCTCTCATTTCTCCAGCCTCAGTTTCTGGGAGGTCAGGGCCACAGGCAAGGAAGCTCAGGGCTTCACTGGCCTCCACTGTGCTAAGTGACCCGAGCCCTCCCACCTGCAGCTATGGTCCTGCAGCCTGAAGCTGCTCCTGGCTGTGCACCTGCATCCCAGAGCCTCACCTCCTGTCCACTCCAGAGTAGCTCCTCTTGTCTCACCCTTGGCCACTGCCTGCTTTGACCTTTGCCATCTGGGCCATCTCCCAGCTTGCACCTTGCTCACTTTCACTGGTCCTCTGCTAGCTGCAGCCCGTCTGCCTCACCCTGCTGGCCAGCCTGGCACCACGCTTATGCCCTGAACACCTAAGGGCAGTGCCCTGGCCGTGGAGCAACTGCCCAGGACTGATCTGAGGGTGGGAGGAAGGGGGAACCTCAGAGCTGACATGTGTGGAGCCCCTAGAGGAGCCCAGTTTCCTTTCAGGTCAGTCGTCAGGGGCAGGACTCCAGTGTCCTCTCAGGTTTGATTCCTGAGATCTGAGCCACGCTGCTAGAGTAAAGGAAAAGAGCATCGTGTGGGAGGTGCTCTGTGTCTTCTCCCTACCTGGAGAGAAGGCGTGAGGGAAAAAATGGCTTCCAGGCAGGGTTGGGCCCTGGTGCCAGCCGGTGAGCTGGGTGATAACCAACCCACTCTGCCTGGGGCAGAGGGGACCTGGGATGTGGAAACTTCAGTGCTCAGAGAAGGACGGCAGAGGGAAAACAGGAACAAACCAGTCACCCTAGAACTGATGGGCACCGCGGAGGCGGAGGTGGAGGCAGTGGGTCCCTTCGGAGGGAACACTGCCGCAGGGGGCGTCCCCTGGGCCAGCCTCTGTCCATCACCTGTATCTCATGTTGTGAGCTGACTCAGTGCCATGCTAGTGCCCGAGCAAGCGGAAGCCGGTTCCAGTGTCCCGGTAGAGGCGCCAAGCCAAGCCTTAGCTAGTCACTGAAGCAACCCCAGCCTGCCCTGCAGTGTCCTGGGTCAATCCCCCCGCAGCAGCATCTCCCAGGCAGCGTCCTCCTTGTCCACTGTGGCCACACAGGGTCAGGGCAGCAAGCTAGCTGTGGCCCTGTTGGACCTCTCCCTAGTAGCCGCCTAGGTACCCTGCAAGTAGGACTCGCGCCCTGCAGCACAGGGCTGGCACCCAGCAGAGAAGCTTAGCGTGAGTCCCATGAGGGCAAGTGGCCATGGCCAGGGGTGCCACTTTCACACTCAGCTCAGCCCATCAAGGAGGTACAGGGAGCAGAAAATGCAGACCGTGCACATCTGGCTGTCACTGTCACGGTGGGCTGGGTCATGAGGCTGAGGCCAGATCCATGGTCGCACCTTCTGACATTTGGTTCAGGTCTGGGGACCATGCCCAGCTGTGGTAGATCCGGGTCTGCCTCAGGAGCCCTGGGAGTGGGGAGCAGGGGCCTAACTTTACACCTGGGCACCCCAAGGCCCCATATACCCTGTGGGCAGGCTCACATTTCCCCACCAAGCAAGGGTCGCAATCCTAGACACTGAGTGGCCCATGGGCACCTGGTATCTCTGGAAGTGGAGGCCACGAATACCTGAAAGACTTTGGCGGACTCTTGTCTTCCAGAACCCAGGACCTAGGCCAGCTCCCTGTCCGCCGTCATGGTCCTTCATGTGCACAGCTCAACACCCATATTACATTTGCCAGGCTCCACGGAAGCTGCCCCGAGAGCCGCGAGCAGCAGAGTCAGCCTGGAAATGGTCGCGTTTCCATTCTGTTCCTTTTATGACTGCCTTGGGGTGTCAGAAGAGAGAAGCTTTGCTCCTCCAGGGGCCGCACACTCTTAGCCCTCTTCTGCCGCTGGGTCTGGTGCCTGCTGCCCTCGACACCGTTAGGAACCCTCTGCTCTAACAGAGGGTAGCTCCACCATGGCTTCCTCCCTGGGTGCAGCTGCCCCACCCACACCAAGCTCCCAGCAGCCTGTCCTCATGCTGCAAGCATCTCTTAGGCACCTGCTGGGTACCGGGCCCCAGACCAGGCAGGGAGAGGTGCCAGGAGTCAGATGTGCCCCCACCTGGGGCTGGGTCGGGAAGCTGACCCTCGCCTCTGAGCATGGTGACCTGTGGACTGGGGAAGCAAGGTGGGTGGCCTGGAGGAGGTGGCGCTAACACCAGGCCAGGAGGGCCAGCGGATGCTGGTTCCTTCCAGGCCCAGGGTCAAGGCTAGGTGGGGGTGTTCTCAGTGGTGGAAATGATAAAGGCAAAGGCCCTGAGAGGAGGGAGCTCAGCTGCTCGGGGAGCGCTAGCTGTGAGCTGCAGCCCGCAAAGCAGGCAGATGGAGGACACAGAGGATTTGGGGTTTGGGCACTGGGCAGAGGCCGGAGCCAGGTGGGTGACCTGAGAAGCAGGAGACATGAGGAGTCAGGGGGTCTCTCCCCTGGGGCCGTGGGAATGGAAGCACAGAAGGCAGACTGCAGCACTGCAGGTGCTGGGCAAGGTGGGGTGTGGGCTACAGCAGACAGAGTGGAGAGAGGTTGGGGCGGGAAGCCGGGGCGGGGGGGTGCAGGGGGTGCAGGGGGTGCAGGGCAGGTGCTAGATGGAGGAAGAGGGGTCAGAGCAGGAAGCCGAGGCAGGGGTGCAGGGTGGGTGCTGAAGAGCTGCAGGCAATGGAGGAAGCAGTAGGAAGCCCAGGGCAGCTCCGCATGGGCCAAGGAGTGCAGTCTCCCAGCCAGGGCATGGGCTTTAGCAAGTAGGGCCCAGAGTCACTCTCTCAGGCCCACCGTCGCAGCTGGACACCCATGCCTACAACCCCCCATGCTTCCCCTGCTTGTCAGCTTCCTGGGACAGGGACTTCCCTTGGGTGGCCCCTGTGAGGACGCTGCATGTACTTCCGGCGCCTCCCAGACCTTGCGCCTCTCGCCTGCTGTTCAGGTGCAGGGCCACGGTTCCCTGGTGCCTGCTTTCCTGTCACCTCAAGTGCAGTGGCGCGCCCTGCTGGAGTGGGCAGGGCAGTGGCTTGGGCTGCTGCAGGCTGGGCTCAAATCCCCAGTCTCCACTGTGTGGCCTTGGGCAGGGCAGTTGATTGGCCTCCCTGTCTTCTGCTGAAAGGTGAGGAGGTCACGAGGCTCAGGCGAGGTCACCGTGTGACACATTTGGTGATGTTAGCTGCACACATGTGTGCAGCTCAGCTGCAGATCTTCCTCATGCTCCAGTATCCCGCCTTCCACACACTGGTCCTCCCACTCACCAAATCCTCACCTCCACACACACACACACACACACACACACACACACACACACACACACACGTCACCTCACACCTCCCACCCCCTGCCACCTAGGCCTGATGGTATGTGCGCAGGCCCCAGGCGTTTGTGACCCCAGGTGAAGCAGAGCATCCCCATGGCTGTGAACCCCAGGCCTGGGGCGCTGGTGCTCACCTTGCTGTGCTCTCCTGTCCCTGCTGTTTTCTAGTGGCTGAAGCAAATAGAGGGGACCGAGGCAGCCCTGACCCAGAAGATGCTGGACCTCGAGAAGGAAAAGGTAGAGACCTAATGCCCCGTGTGGAGCAGGGTGGCCGGGAGAGTTCAGAGAATCCTCCCTGGAGGAGGGCGCGGCGTACATGCTCATCTACAGGCCAAGCCTCTCGGCCTCACTTTTACCTCAGGGCTGTCCCAAAACACTCGCATGTGGTCACTTGTGAAAGCCCTTTTTCAGAGCCTCCGCTGTGTCCCATGGAGTCCTGTGCTTGTGTGGGCACATGGGCACAATCTCAAGACACGGGAAACACAGCATGACACGCAGGCCTGGGCAGGGTCTCTGGAGATGCTAGGATGACACGGATCTTTGCTGACCATGAGCACGTGGGTCTGGGCCTGCGCTGAACTGGGCTTCTTCTCTGTGCCTCCCCGGTAAATGTGAGGGGAGCTAATGCAGAGCCAGTGCCTCAAGGGCTGGGCACCAGGGCGCCTGGGCTCCTGGGCTCCTGAACAGACGCAGTGGCGGGTCACTTGCTGGGTACCATGGCACACAGGAGAGGCGTTTCACCTGGCCAGGACGTGTAGAGGTGGCTTCTCAGAAGGCCTCAAGTCATCTGGCAGCTCCCCAAGTGACCGTGAGGCAAAGAGGGAGCAGGTGGTGTCATAGGCCTGGGTTTCTAGTCCCATGCCTGCCATTGATGTGCTGGGCCACAGAGGACAAGGCCCTGCATCTTTCTGGACCTCTGTTTCCTCCATCGAAGCGAGGCACAGAGGAAGAGTAGGGGCCAGGAGAGGCCGGGTGTCTTGCCCACCGTTCCCACAGGCAGGCTTGGTTGTGAGGCCCCTTCTGGGGTCCCATGAGGAGCCAGCCACCAGGCTCCCCATAGGTGTCCCAGCTCCGAGACAGGGCCCTTCTAGCAGAAGGAGGATAGCTGGGCTTTGGAGACCTGTGTGCCTGGGACGCTCGCTCTGGCCATGTCTCTGACCCGTGTCCCCGTCTTGCAGGACCTGTTCAGCAGGCAGAAGGGCTACCTGGAGGAGGAGCTGGACTACAGGAAGCAAGCGCTTGACCAGGCTTACCTGGTAGGACCTGAAGTGGGTGTGACACTTTGGCTTTTCAGACTGACCATTGGAGGGTGGCTTTTTCCTCTGCAGGCTGGGGCAACCTTTGGGGCGCTTGCTGGGCTGCGAGGGGAGCAATAATGTTCCATCTCCACCTGTGTAGACAAAGACTGGCAGGTGGCTGGTTTTCCAGACCCATCATAATTTCCAAAAATGTTTGAAGTGACCTTAATGCGTTTTCTACATGTGCTTAGAAAATTCTAGTCATCATTTGAGATGAACAGGAAGAGACTCTTTCTGATATATATGTCTCTGTTTAAATATTTATTTATACTTACAGTTCCAAGGTGAGTTTTCCTATACATGGGAAAAAGAGATGTTCCCCCCGAAAATACAGAGCTGAGCACTTGAGGTCAGGCGATACCAGAGACAAAGTGACCAGTTGCAGAGGTCTGTATAATACTGTGCTTGGGACACAAAATTGGTTCTGGGCATCTTGGTGCTGAAAATTCAGGTTCCTGTGTCCTCGCACTCAAAGCCACAGGCTCTGTCCTTGAGAGCCTGAGTCCCATTGGGCTGGGGTGATGGAGGCTTGATGGACATTTGTGAGACATGTCCACTGTAGAGAGAATTCCAAGTTCAGTGTCTCTTCCAGTAGGAGCAGCTGGGTTTAGTTTTCTGATTGCTGAGACAAAATACCTAACACCGAGAGTTACGGGGAAGGGGCTCACGTAGCTCTCAGTTTGTGGAGCTTTAGTCCATCACCGGCCAGCTCCAAGGGTGGCGTGGCAGAGGGGCCCCTGGAGGAGAACAGTTCTCAGCCAGCAAAAGACTGCGAAGCGAGCCAGGGACCTTCGCAGCTTCTCCCTGCCCCTTTTATATTCCATGTAGACACCCGGGATTAGGGCAATGCCAGTCGGTGGGCTGGTTTAGTAAGCACCCACCCTGAGCCCTAGCGCTCAGTCCTAGTGTTGCGCCATGAATCAGTCACACCCTAGATCTAGCCACTTCTGGACAAGTTCCATGTCTGACCGGACATCTAGACACAGCCAGAGCAGCAGTCCTGGGCAAAGCTCTGCCCTGATCCTCGTGTCCTCACAGACCAGGCTGGTCTTTATTCCGAATGCCAGGAGAGGAGAGGAGCCATAGTTCAGGGCAGGAAAGGAGCTCCAGTTGGCATAGGAAGCATGGGCATTAGGCTCCAGACAGATCGGCCCTCAAGGTGACGGAAGCTTTGAGGGTTATAGAAAAGAGGAACAGAGCTAGGAGTTGGGGTACGCATAGCCAGCAGCGCAGGTCATCACAGATGTGTCCCGGCCGACCATGGCCCTATGACTGGTTTGGAGTTATCTCTGGAGGAGTCGTGGGGCTGGGGGGATAGTCTGGCCCCCACGTGAGGGCTCAGTGCTCTTGCCTGGGGCGATTGAACTTCCTTCCTGGGCCATCAGTCCAGGAGGCACTGATTTTCCTGGAACCTGAGTTGGCTGCGGGTTTGGGACAATGGCTGGGACTTTTAGGCACTGGTTCAGCTGTGTGGCTGCAGGGTCCCCTGGGACAATGATGGGACAATGGGATGATGTTTCTGTAGCTCTCCTGGAAGAGGAAGAGGAGTGCTTGGGGGAGGCGGGAGGGAGACACTCCTGCACTCTTTACACCCTTACGGCTCCTGGGTTGAGGGAAGAGGGAACTTCCTGAGAGGTTTAGAACCCTGAGCTCTATGGACACTGTGGGACTATCTGCTTGGGCGGGGTGTATGGCTTTGGGGGAGGGGAGCAGCAATTACAACATCGTCCACGTTTGCTTTGGGTTAACACTGCATTCCCAATGCAGACCCAAAACAAACATGTGCAGCAGAGGCACCGCATCCTCTTGGCAGGGTGTGTTGTGTTCTCAAAACGAGGGGACCACCTTGGGTGCCCACAATCAGAGCAAAGTAGTTGAAGCTGTGTGTGGTGGTGCACACCTGCAGTCCCAGCACTGAGGAAGCTGAGGTGGGAGGATCGCTATGAGTTCAAGGCTGGCCTGAACTACGTAGTGAGACCCTGTCTCGATAGCTGGAACACAAATCTAAGCAGTTGAACCCCGGTGCCCTTTGGCTTCCACAGGAGAGAGGATATGGTTATTCTCCTGCCCATTCTTGGCCCCGGGCCCCATGCAAGCAGGAGGGGCTCGGTTGTATATAAGAGAGTGTTCCCAGTGATGCCTGCTTGGGACAGACGCTCCCCCGTAGCCCACCGACCGCTTGCTGCTCTGCTGGGCCCTGCATGCACCCTCGTGCCCCAGACCCCTCCTGGCTCATCCTCTGAAGCTGTCTGTCCACCCCTTTGCAACCTGCTCCTGTCTGTGTGATTTGGGCCTCGCAGAAAATCCAGGACCTGGAGGCCACACTGTACAATGCCCTGCAGCAGGAGCCAGGGCTGCGGGCCAGTGAGGGGCTGAGCGCGGGCCAGCGCGAGGACCTGCAGGCGGCCGTGGAGAAGGTGCGCAGGCAGATCCTGAGGCAGAGCCGTGAGTTCGACAGCCAGATTCTGCGTGAGCGCATGGAGATGCTACAGCAGGCCCAGCAGGTAGGGCACCCGTGACTGCATGCATGCCCTGGGTCTGCAGGTCCCTGGAGGCACCCACACCCCCGCGGGGTGGGGGACTGCCTGCTGTGAATTGGCCACCTTGGTCCAGGAGCTCAGTGAGTGAGGTTGTTGGAGGGTCGCCTTGGGGTGATGGCTCCCTGGAGCATGAGGCAAACTAAAGTGGGAAGGGTTGTGTTGCCTGGACACCCTGCTGGCACTGGCAGAGTGATTGGTGACCCTGGGAAGGGGAGGTACAGTGGCAAGGGTCACCGTCCGTCCAGGTCTGCTGAGACCGAGGTGTCTGGGGTGTAGCACTGAACTGAGAAAGGCCCAGGAGCCCCACATAGTGGGTGTCCTGACTCCTGGTGCAGTCCTGGCCTGCTCCTGCAGCTCCTTGACAAATGAACGTGTGACAGACGCCCACATGTGGAGTGATGCCTGGTCTCGGGTCTCCACCAGCCTGCCCGAGGCATCCCAGGGTCTGGGTTCAGTCCTGATGCTCATAGTCTAGAAAGATCTTAGGAGCACACACACGCCATCTAGTTCTATTTCCATGAACTTGAGAAGAAACAATGTCCACCCATCATTTTCTTTTATGTTGTGCCTGAGAATGAAACCGTGGTGCTCTATCTGGACTATGCCCTTAGCCTTTGCTTATTATTATCATTTTTTTAAATTTTGAGACAGAGTCTAGTAAAGATGATCAGGCTGGCCTCAAACTTGTGCTCCTCCTGCCGCAGCCTCCCAAGTAGCTGGGATTCGCGGTGCCTTCAGTGATTCCTTCGAGAGAAGGAATTACTTCTTTAACATGAGCCAGCAGACAGTTCCTCTGGGAGCACTGACTGGAGGGGAACCGATCCGTCTCAGCTTCTGTTCTTGTTGCTGAGACAAAATACTGAATGCCCAGAGTTAAAGGGGGAAAGGTTTGTTTGGCTCCCAGTTTGCAGAAGTTTCAGTCCAGCCTCCAAGGCAGGATGGTGCGGCACAGGCGCTTTGCAAACGAGGGCAGTCAGAGCACCATACCTGCATGCACAGCCCTTTCTGCCCTTCTCTCTTACCCAGGCTACCCCAGGTGGGCAGTGCCCACACCCTTAATCCTAGTGCCCTTGAGCCTAGCATTGCTCCACGAATCAATTGTGGTGTCACTCTAGATCCTGCCACCTCTGACAAAGCCCCACCTATGACCACATGGGGCTTTTGGGGCGGGCATCTAGATGTGCCCTGGGGTGCTAGGGTGTCTGCCCTGTCGGCGTGGGTGATGGCACCCCTGAGCCATGCTCTCAAAGTTGCCTGTCGCCTGCTTCATGTTTCACTGCTTGTGCCCTAGACGACCTGAAACAAAGACAGGCGCGGGCCCAGCCCAGAGAGGCTGCCGAGTGACGCATGCCTGTGTGTTTCAGAGGATCCGCGACTTGGAGGGCAAGCTGGAGCTTCAGAAGCGGCACCTGAAGGAGCTGGAGGAAAAGGTAGGGGTCAGCTCTGTCCCCAGGCGGGGTGCGGGCTTTGTCTTCCTGGCGGTTTCCCCAGTCCCAGGAGGACGCTCTTCCCCTCCCAAATCAGCACCCTCAGGAAACCCAGCCTGTGCAGGCACTCACTGGTAGAGACGCCCGCTCCTCAGTGGCTCTCAGGACTATGGCCAGGCCCTGTGCTTGGTGCCTGTGTATGTGCCTGTGAGTGAGTGCTCCGTCCTTCTGCCACTACCTCGCAAGGAAGCGGGAGGTGACTGGGCTGTCCTGTGACAAGGCTGTCATTCCTCCACTGTAGGCGTGGTCGTGTCCCACGGACTCACTCACCACGAATGGCCTCCATGTGGCAGGGCTAGCTGTGTGTCCACAAAAGAGGTGGTCTCTTTTCCTTCTGGAAATGAGCAAGGCTGGCCTCCTCTGGCCTCCTCAGGATAGTCAGGAGTTTCCATTCAGCATTACATGCTGAGGACTTTGGCTGCTTGGGAAGGGACAGCTGGGGTCTCCCCGGCTGTGTGGCTGTGCATGGCCTCCCAATGTTGTGGCACTTGTCAGGGCATGCACTTGAGTCTCACTGAGGACCTCATGTGAGAGGGACCCAGTGTAGTATGTACCACTTCCTGTGTGTGCACCTGGTGGCCAGGATGTCCCCGAGGGCAAGGACCAGGTTTACTCTTCTCTCGAAGACAGAGTGGGGCACTTTGGGTCTCCTAGCGGCTTGGTGACTTTGATGGCCAAGTGGGTCAGAGAGCCACTGATGACAGCAAAAAAAGGCTTAAAACATAGCCACAATTGTCCTAGCTGACGAAAAATTTAAAACTGAGTCTGGAAAGGCACCACGCAAAGTGGCACAGGCTCCATGCTGGGTAGGAAAGGATGCCTGGGGTCTTAGTCACTTGCTAGTTGCTAGGGCGCTTGACCCACAGCTTAAGGAAGGACATGTTCAAAAAAAAAAAAAAAAAAAAAAC
>PVJA010007911.1:0-23647 GCA_004027025.1 Myocastor coypus | reverse complement strand
GTCATGGGCCCAGTCCCCAGTTGGCTGCTCCCTGGCAGGATGGCATGGCATAGGGCCAGGCAGAGGAGAGCTACTCACAGCATGGGGCGCCGGAAGCAGCCATGCCCCCAGGACCGCCTCTTGCCCCCAGGCCTTGCCTCCTAATAGGAAGTCGCTTGCATCCTGCTCTCCTCTCTCACCTTCCCTGTGTGTGAGCACGGGAGGCTCCGGGAATGCTTTAGGTCCCAGCTTCTTTGTCCGGAAGGGCATCGTGCCAGCAGGTATGGGAGCAGCAGAGCTGGGGAGCGTCCTTGCCTCCGTCCCAGGGGCTCTCCCAGGCCAGGACAGGAGCCCCACAAGATCATAACGTTTAACAACGTTTAATATTATGTGACGCTTGACCCAATATCTGTCATGATTCGATTATGCCGTGCTCCAGGGGGGACCTTGTGGGCAACAGCGGTCGCCGTGCTGCTGAGGGCCCACTGTCGGCCCGGTCATGACCCTCGTGCAGCCAGGCTTTCGTGGGTGGCAAGCAAGGGTGTGCACTGTTTTTTACTTCTGAAACTTGAGCTTCTGTTACATTGTTTTTTTTTTTTTTTTTTTTTGGCTTTTTTGAGACAGGGTCTCACTATGCAGTTCAGGCTGGCCTTGAGCTCCCTTTTGTAGCCCAGGCTGGTCTCGAACTCACACCGATCCTCCTGCCTCAGCCTCCCGAGTGCTGGGATTACAGGCGTGCGCCAACACGCCCGGCTACATTGTTTTTAATAGTGTACGTTTTATAAATGCTTAAATTTGGGCTTGTGTTATTTCATAGAATAATAAATTAAAGTGTTTGGGGGCAACTGTGATATAGGAAATACAAACACCTCACGTAGGTTTCTGTTCTTAAGATTGTCAGAATCACACATACAACATCACTCATGCCAGCAAAATAAATGAATTACATATTAGCTTTTGAAATGCATGAAACTGCAGTGGAACATTCAACTCCAAAGAAAAATCAGGTTGTGTCTTCCTGTCTGACCTCGGCTGCCTTCCCAGGTGGAAATCCCCCGGGCCTCACAATCACACCTTAGCACCGTGGTCCATGTTGGCAGGTGGCAGATTTGCCAAGCCCTGCTCTTGAGGCTGGAGCACCGCAGCATCAAGGCAGGCCCAAGACCCCTGCTCCCCGAGAGTTCCCTGAGAATGACCACGGCTGCCACGCAACAGCCACGGGCGCTCAGTTTCAGCAGTAGCCCCAGCATCCCACTAGCTCCCTGTGGCCCTCTTTTAAAAATGTGACGACAAAGGGCATGAAGAGCAGTTTTGTGGCTTATACATGTTAACTCTATTATATGTATCTTTGATGTGACCCAGGATAGTAGTCCTCTTCTCTCAGTGCAGCCCGGGCTTAGGCACCCACACTCTACCGTGCCCTGTCCAGCACCAAGCCCAGGTCTGTGGCACAGAGGGTGCTTGCACCGGGGCTGGCAGGTGCCAAGGAGCGTGGAGTGATGACCCGCTCGGTGGGGGTGTCGGGGGCGGTACCGGTGCACCCCGCTGCTGAAGCCTTCTCCCGGCTCCCCTCTGCACCCGACCCGGCGTCATAGTTCTTGTAAGATGCTGTCATTGAACTCATGCCCACGGATCTCACATCTTCTTTCCTTTTCTTTCTTTTTCTTTCTTTTCCTCATTTTCTTTTGGTCTTATGTTATAGTTTTTGTTCCTTTTTTTGTTTTTCTCATTAGCATTCATCCTGTGGCCGTGATGACTCCAGGGAGCCGGGCACACGGGTTGGTACCCTGTCCTTCCCCGGTAGGACTAGGACGTCCTAACCCAGTGGGCCCCTCCCAGCTCTGGCTGAGCATTCCTCAAGGGACCAGGGCCCCAGAAGGTGGCTGGGGCTGAGTTCCTCAGCTCTTGGCTCCTCGGTCTGGGGGTGTGCAGTCCTTGGAGTTCCCCATGGGCGAGAGATGAGGAGGCTTGGTGGACGGAAGGCGGCCTCTTGAGGTTTTGGCTGCAGAGGGGTCTCCGCCTTACCCCAAAGGCTCTGTCCAATCACTCAGCCTTTGGTCCTCTGTGTTTCTGAGGGCAGCAGTATATCTTCTGCAAGGTCCCGAGCGAGAGGGCTTCCAGGGTCAGGAGTCTGCAGAAGCAGGAGGTGGGGAGGCAGGGGTCTCATGAGACCAAACTGACCTGCCTGCCAACTGCCCACAAGCCCGTCTCTCCTGCTGCCCTGCTTTGAATGTCTATCTCTGTTCAGGGACTGCTAGTACAAGGCCATCCTGGAGTCGCATCCCTCCCTGACCCTTGGACCCTGTAGCCCCAGAACCCAGCTGCCATCCTGAGTCTCTGTCCTGACATCCAGGCCCTTCCACATGGCCCCTGTGCTGAGCACCCATCACAGCGCGGGGTCTTTGAGGACCTGGAGACTTTAGAGCTCTGCCCCAACACAGTATTGCCTGAGGTCCCAGCTTTGGGGACCACCAGTTCCCGGCAGATGTTGTGGCACCACATGCTGAGCTCTGGTGCTAACCCTACCCGATGTCCCCGATGTCTCTGATGCTGACCTTGCTCACAGCACACAGGCCTGGGACCCCTGTCCTGCAGCTGGAACGGGCTGGCAGGTGGTGGCTCTTCCTGAATGTGGAGTAAATAAGGGGTGACTTCAGGTCTCAGGACAACGCACACCAAGTCCCGCTGGTGGAGGGTGTGGGGTATGGGACTGGCATGGGGGCTGGGGGCCAAGGCCCCGAATCCTGCTCCCTTTCCCCAGGGTGATGTGGGGTGGGTGGAGTCATTGTAATGCTTTGTTGTGGTACCACTTCCAACTGTGTTTAATCTTACAGGATAGAAAAAGAGCATTTGGAACCAGCTGAATCCCTTATGGCCGCCCTGACCCCACTTACACTAAAACTCAACAGCGATATAAGCTATTCACAATGCAGACACTGGAAGCAACTCACATTTATTTGACAACAGCTTTATGGGGAGGCCTTCTGGATGGGTCCCGGCTAGGAGGGATGACAGGGACTATGTCACAGCTGTGTCCCAGCCACAGCACCTTCAAGGGCCTGAGGGGCAGAGACCCAAATGCCAGGAAACTAAGTGCAATTAATGGACACCAGGGCCTGAAGAGCCATTGCGTGGCAGGGATGGCTCAAGTTCCTGTCCCCACACACCTGCTGCCCCTGGCTGTGGCATGTGTGCAGTGGGGCACAGAAGCCCCTCTGCCCTGTGTACATAAACCCCATGAAGAGTGCTGTGTGCACCCTAGCCTGTTTCCCGGGGCGACCCTGGTGTGTCCCAGGATCTGAACCCTAAGCTGGGCTTTGTCACCAGAACCCTCCAAAGTGGACATGGCAAAAGCTGGTAGCCAGAGAGAAAGTTGGAGCCTGTGGAGGTGGAGGGGTCTCCCGAGGGACCCCATATTTCCACAGGAAACCAGACAGGATGTGACGCTCTTGTGGGTGTGACACAGCAAAAGCCTAAGCAAATGGATTCCATAGGACCAGGAGGACTGAGGACCAAGAACAGAGACCACCACCAACAAGGTGACATTCACGTGTCCTGCGGCTTGGATATGGTTTGCAAGGGACTACCAAAGAGGAAAGCACTGAAGCCCCTTGGGAAACAGGCCCCTTCCTGGTCAGAGCAGGGGCACTGTCACATCACATGGGGAGTACTCTGAATCCTGGCTGGAGCAGGAGACTTTTAGGGGTGCTGGCTGCCCCTGAGAGTGGGCGAAAGGCAGGTTGGGATAGTTGGACACCAGCTACCAGGAGGAAGTTCCACAGGAGAAATGTCACTCCTGCCGTTGTCCTGGGGGTGGGGTGAGGACCCCAGAAGGCACCCACTCAGGTGCTGTCCTCCCTCAAACTTGGAGCAGGCAGGGTTCCCACCATCTGGATGGTGTCACTGAGGCATGTGGACGTGAAGAAGGGGACGCATGGCTACGTGGGGGGACCAGCTGCAGACCAGGGCGTGGCGTCACTCTGGCCAGCGACTGTCCACATTCAGTGTTTGCTGGCTGTGGAGCCACCTGTAACTTTTCATGATAAGAAACTCTGGAGGACACAGAGACAACTGAGGTGAGGCTGCTGAGAGAAACCCATGTCATTAGAGGGCCAGAGGCAAGGACGGAGAAGGACGGACACGAGCGCTACTCAGGGCGTCTCAGGCTCGAAGCACACACAGCCAGAACAGCGTGGATGTGCCGACCTCTGCTGAAAGCGAAACCTCCAGCCAGCCACACGCCAGCCCCTGATTAACCAAGGTTAGGTGGCCTTGGGCAATGCAAGTCCCCGGCCAGAGGAAGCACAAGCACAATATGGAGCTGTCATGGAGACGCTGGGGGCTCTGTGCTCCTGCGGCATTGTGGGCCACTGCAGGACTAAGGTCCTCAGGCCTTTTGATCCCTGTCCTGTGAGGAACAGGTCAGCCTGCCTGTCTGCTTGACTGTCTGACTCAGACAACATGTGTCCGAGTAGCCTGAATTCACTGCCAGCTGCACTTGGCCACATCCCTGCTTCAGACCTGGGCTACTCTCTTAATGGCCACACAGCCAGGGCCACGACAACCACACCTGGCCCCAGGGACTGAGGGACACGCAAGCAGGTGTGGAAGCTGCTTGTCCCTGGAGCCCCAAGTTCCTAGCAGGAAGCAGCTTTTCTCATCACCACCCAGGTCCTTGCTAGGGACAGGCCTGGGTACAAGAGTCATGGTGCCTGGATGCTGCAGAACCGAAGGCCACCGAGTACGGTCTTTCCCACCACAACCCGTGTATCCAGGTGAGGTGCACCCTCTGTGCTGTGTTGCCTAGCAACACCTGTGTGCTTCCCAGGTGCCGTGGTTACCTTTGTTCTCATTGCTAGGACAAAATACCTGACACCCCGAATTAAGGAAGGAAAGGTTTATTTAGTTCACAGTTGGTGGACACTTCAGTCTATACTTCGCTGGCTCCAAGGCAGAGTGGCGCGTGGCAGAGGCAGCTCTTCAGGGTGGCAGAAACCAGCAAAAAGCGAGGGGAGGGCAGTAGTCTTGGCGCCTCGCTCGCCTCCCCCACCCGCCTTATATTGTGATGCGGATTATCCGCCCCAGGACAGGCGTCACATCTACACCTACAATCCCAGCATTGGATCAAGAATTAACCACAAACTCTAGAAGTTGCCCCATGACTGCATGAGGTTTTGGGGGGACACTGAGACACAAACCATAACACCAGGTGAGCAGAGCCACAAGGGGAACCCCAAGGTCACTTTCTCATGCTCTAAGGAGGCGGGCAGTGGATTCTTCCTGGTCCTCTGCCCTGGTCCTGGTCCTCCTAGTGCAGCCTGCACACGCGGGTTTCGGCTTCCAGCCATGGCCTGCACTCTGGGTCTGCAGCTGCTCTTGGACAGGTTTTGGCAACAGAGTGGGTACAGCGACACTGACTGTGGGCTGATTTCCGGTCAGTCCTCACCTGTCACCAGAGCCTGTTACAAGTGGATCTCAGATCATTTTTCTCATTGTTAGGGCAAAATCCCTAACACACACAGCTTGGACGAGGGGAGGCTCACTTTGGCTCACAGTCGGTAGAAGTTTGAACCTTGTATGGTCAGCAGAGGTGCCGCTTGAAACGGCTCCCAGAAAAGCAGAGCACAAGAGAGGAGCCCCAAGGGGAATGAACCCTTATAGGCCCTACCTGGGACTGCCTCTTCCGGCCAGGCCCCGCCCCCGGGACCGCCTCTTTGTCCAGGCCCCGCCCCCAGGACCCCCTCTTCCACCAGGCCCCGCCTCCTAACAGCCCTCCTCTCTGAGCCCGAGGACCCAGCAACCCTGCCTATGACTGATCATAACACACGAGCTTCTTGAGGGCTTTTGGGGACATCAGCACTTATCCATAACAGGGTGCTGTGTGGAGTGGAACGGCCCCAACAGCCAGCGTGTTGCCCATTCCCTCCCTCAGCTTGTCTAATTCTCGTGGGGGCTTCTGCAGACCCCGCCCTGGGCTCCAGAGTCCCCTCTGTGGCAGGTGGAGCCCCGGTCTCTGTGCTTGGGCCTCCCTCCCCTCTCTCCTCCTCGCCCCGCCCGCCAGGGCTGCAGGCCCTGAGGCTCCAAGCCCTGCTCTGCACCATAGCTTGCATCTTGTCCTTCCTGCGACCACTCCAGTAGCGGGGATGCCACCAACACTCCCAGGGTGCGCGGCCCCTCCTCACAGCTTCTCCCTGTTCATCAGCTTCTGACCCTGCCAAGGGCCCCTGGTTAGTGCAGCCTTGAGACAGCAGACTTGGCCTCCATCCTGGCAGTGCCAGGCAGTGAGGCACGTGCTCTTCCTCTCTCCCAGCCAGGTACTTCCTCAGGCAGGGGTCCCTGGTGCAGGTCTGTCCCAAGCCTCCGGCTGCCACATGTCCTATGGCAGGGCAGCTCCTTGAGGAAGGCTTTGCTCCACCAGGAAGCTGGTGCCCAGTTGTTCAGCCTTGGGGATGATTCATGCAGGGGCTCAGCCCTCTGCATCGCAGCTCCTGGATCTGGACCCAGCCTGCTGCGGGAGGAAATACCTGAAGACAGCCGCACCTCTGTGCCCATAGGCAGGTCTTCTCTAGTCCTTAGCCCCTAAGCGGTGGTGCTGTGCACACAGCCCTGACTTCACATTAGGCTTCGTCTATCAGGCTGTGTGTGTGTGGGGGGGGCTACAGGTTGTCAGGGGGAGTGTGTACTGTCTATGAAAATACTGTGCTATTTCATATAAGGGACCTTGTGGGCAGTGGTATTGGGGTGTCCTGGGATGTCGGAGCACACCTAAAGCAGGAAAGAGCCCCAGAAAAATCTCTTGGAATGAGCCCCATGGCAACGTGCATAATAAGGAAAGACTGTGCCCAGGTGGGAGCCCCGGTGTCCCTTCTGGTCGCCTGCAGACACCACAGAAGAGAGATATGGCACAGGTTCTACGTGTTCTAGGAAAAAGTAGTGTGTGTGTGTGTGTGTGTGTGTGTGTGGGGGAGCTCTTCCTTTTTTTTCATAGGGAGAATTCAGCCTCTGGTGTTTTCACTTGTCTTGTATCCCTTCGCTCTACCTGGCCACCCTGTCCTTGTCCCTGGGCTCTTCCTTCTCAGCCCTGCAAATCCCAGAAGGCTCCATCTGTGGTGACACACTGGTCCCAAAGCCCCCCATGTCAGCCCTGGGTCCTTCCTACTCTCCCACTCCATCCCGAGGCCATGCCTGGAGAGTCGCATCCTGGGGCCTTGGCCACACCAGCCTCCTGGGCTCTCAGCCTCAGCCCCCCCCCCCCCCCCCCCCCCCCCCGCCCTCCTCGGGCTCTCACAGAGTCTGGCATCAGCCTCAGGTCTTCCTCTGTGCTGGGGCTTGGGCTGCACCACACCTGGGTTGTAGCTCCCAAGTGGAACATGGCCTCTCAGTTTTAGAGTCAGACCTGGATTTGAATCCGGTCCTGCCCTGTTCCATCCCATCTATGCGGCCAGGACAAATTCCCACAGTTTCCAGACCTTGCTTCTGCCTTCTGTAGAATGCTCACAGCCATCCCCTGTAAGGCCACCAGGAGAACTGGACCAGGCAGGGGTTGAAGGGCACCCAGGGGCAGGGCCGTTTCCACACACATTTATGGAGAACCCGAGCTATTCTTCATTGTGGGGTGGAAGCTTGAGCTCCACCTGCCACCAAGACTTTGTGACATTCTGATGGTCCTGCTGGGAGACCTGATTTTCCCTCTGTGTGCAGTGTTAACAGTTGATCCTTGCTGGCTTTTCTGTTGCCCGTGCTCCCTTTGGGTGAGCTCTGGCACACCCACGTGTAAGATGAGAGCCTCGACCATATTGCAAGAGGCTTGTACAGGTGAAACCTGAGACCCCACTCATGAATAATCCACCTATCCTTTCCACCCTCAGATGATATTTTACTGAGCAATCTGCAGGCCCCATGGCTGCCTGAAAACCTCCAGAAACCCCACAGTGCAACTTTGCTTCATTTTACCAAGTCTCCACCCATGAAATATTTACGGGATGGAGCCCACCTCCCAAGGACAGACCAAAAAAAGTTTCAGCTATGTTGTCAGAGTCCCCGGCAGCGATGGGCTTGATGTTAGGAACGTCGATGTGAAGATTGACACGTGCTGGGTGTTTCGGGACTCAGAGGGCAGCAGTGGGGAGCAGGGGTGTCATCCGGAGGAAGTGGCTGACAGCGCAGATGTGGACACTGGTGGGCTCAGAGGGCAGCTGGAGTCCCCGGAGCAGAAGCTGGTGGGAGCGGTGGACAAGCATGTGCAGCTGGAGTCCCCTGAGCTGAGGAGCAGGTAAGCGTGTTGTTGAGCGTTTCTCTTGGTGCCTGCCAAGTCCCGGGCATCATGGTTTTGTGCAGTGCGGCATGGCGCCATCTGTCCAGCGGAGGGACAGGCTTGTCAGAGGTGGTCATCGCTTGGCCTCCTGTCCTTCCTGTCTTTTGTTCTCCACGTACAGTGGTTTCCCAGCCCCTCGCTCCCCTGGGAGCAGCCTGTGAGAGGCACTCGAAGAGAGAGATGGGGGGCAGAGACCGGGCATCTCCTCCTGCCCTGGCTGTGCCCCCCCCCCCCGTGACCGCGGGGTGCCTGCTGGGCCACCTGGTTCCAGAGTTGCTCTTCTGGGAGGCTGGCACTTTTGCTGCCTTCTGTCCCCTGTCTTCTTGTCCTCGTGCTAGGAGCTCTGCTGAGTGCTGCTGTGGCTCTGCTCCTGTGACAGGGTGACATAGCCTGGAGGTGGCATTTCATCCAGGCTTTTCTCCACAGCCCAGACTTGCCTTCTCTCCTCCCTTGCTCCCCTTCCTCCACCCTCCTTCCCCTTCGCCTCCCTTCTTGCCTTTAATCCATCTCTTCCCCTCCTTGCGTTGCTCCTCTACCATTTCTTCCCTCCCTCCTCATTCCTTTCTGGTCTTCTTTCTAGTGCTGGGGGTGGAACTCGGGGCCTGTGCCTGCCAGGCCAGCACTCTACAGCCGAGCCACCCTTGGCCCCTGTGACATCTTAACTTTGGCCACCGTCCCATCCTGGCTGGGTCCATGCGGTGCCTTTATCGGTATCCCAGCAGCCAAGCACCTTGAGTTTTTTCGAGACTTCCCTGCTTCTGACTTTTGCCTTTGTTGTAATAAAGGCAAGCCATTAGCTGTGTTTACACGGGGTGCATAAATTTTCATCTTGGTAAAAATGTTCACATGAAGAAATTCACAAATCAGGAAAATTCTTTTCTTTCTCTTTTGCTATGGGATTGACAATCATTCGTTCACTCATTCATTCTGCACCAAGAGTCACAGAGAAGCTGTGCTTCTGGCCTGGGCTGGAGATGTGAGAACGAGCTCCCCAGACTGTACTCTGGCAGAGAGGTTCCCATGCATTTGTGGAGACCTGGACCCGAGGTCAAGGGAAACAGTGCCCGAAACCTCGCACCGTGGCTGTCGGATACCCCATTCTCCCGCCTGATGAGTTCATCCCTCTGTATCCCCACTTTGTCTTCTTATGAGGACACTGGGCACATGGGGCAAGGGCCACCCACCATAGTGACTTCCCTGGAAGGAAATCACCTCTTGCCAGCCCTGTTGCCCAGCACAGTGGTTTTTGGGGTCCTTGTCCTTGTGACTTCAATGTACAGAATTTCAGAATGACAGGAATTCAGCGTGGAGCAGTCCTGGGCTGTAGGCAACATAGGGTGTAGACGACACTTCCTCCTGCGGAGGAAGAGAAAAGAACACAAGGCCAAGCAGGAAGGAAGAGCTCTGGGGAGGGGGAGAGAAGCCTGGGGACCCCATGAGCACTGGGAGAGGGGTCCTCGCCTTGAGCCAAGCGGGAGGGGACAGTGGACTATCTACGATTTCCTTGAAGAGCAGTCACATCTTGTGGGAGAGGGCCCAGGAGAGAGAGGTTGTTAGGTTCACAGTGGGGGAGGGACATTCCCCCCTGCCCCCACCCCCAGCTCCCTCAAGTCTTATCATGTAAAAGTTCCACTATCTCCTTTCACAAAGGGGGCAACTGAGGCTGGGAGGGTGAAATCCCTTGCCCGTGTCACCAAGAGTGCAATTCTGAAGGCAGATTTCAGGCTAATGTCAGCCTGGGTTCTGGTCTAGCCAGAGGGTAGACAATAAAGGCAGGATGCACTGGACTGACTTCAGTGACAGGGTTGGACCTTGAATGTTTGTTTTTATTTTATTTTTTATGTATTTAGTGCATGGTCCACAGGGTCTCACTGCTAGATCGGACTCATAGTGAGCCTTCTGTTTTCTGCCTCCCAAGCACTGGGATTACAGGCACGCACCACCATGCCCAGTCTCAGTCACTGCCTCAGCGTGCGTCGGGGGCAGGGCCAGCATGACACTGGGGATGGAACCCCTGTCCCTGCGCCTGAGCTATCTGGCTGGTCCTTGAATGTTTCTAGCTCTATTTTTTTTTTTTTTTTTTTGAGCTGGGGATTGAACTCAGGCCCTTGAGCTTGCCAGGCAAGCACTTATTCTACTGAGCTATCTCCCCAGCCCTGAATGTTTGTTTTTAAAGACTGCAGCAGCACTGTTAAGGAATCAGGACAGAGAAGATGCACCCTGCTTCAGCGCAGGCCTGTCTGCACGCTCGTGTCCTAGGGAGCCGGCCACATTGTCAATGGGGAAGCCCCTCTCAGTGCATTGGTGTGCCTGATGCGGATTAGCATGGTTCGTCCTTAAAACAGCACTGAATACCAGGTGACAGTGTCCTCCCTGTTTTATCGATGGGGACCCACGAGCCAGCTGGGAGTGAAGCTGCTCCTCCTGGTGCCCCTTGTTACGCTGCCTGTTGATGTTTTACAAACCTGTGGTGGGTTCATCTATGGGAAGGTGGTGCCACACTGCCAGTCCTGGTGGATGTGAGTCCCAGTGGCTGCTGGGAGGAGTCACCACTGCAATGATTCTGTCCTACCCTGGAGGGCGGAAGTTGGGACTCAGGCTCCCTGGGTTCTGGCTGAGGTGTCCCGGACCTCGCTATCTGTGGGGCTCTATCTCCTCGGGGTCCAGAATTCCTGGCTCCTCACACCCTGGGCTCCCCACCTGTCCTGTCGTCCACCTGCAGGTCATGTGACTTTCCTTCCACAAGCAGCCAGCAGTCCCATGTTGTCTCTGCCAAGGGCCCTTGCATCTTCCAGGATGAGCTCCATTCCCAGCCTGGACCTAACTGCATGGGAGGCCCTTCTGTGTTGGGTACTGGGGGCCATGGAGAGGGGGGCGCTTCTGCCCAGCTCCACTGCAGCCCTAAAATGGACACTGAACCTGGCTGCTCTCGGGCTCTGCACGGGCAAGGGCTGCTGCTCTGCTCATATTGGAAGGGGCCAGGTCATCCTCCAGCCCAAGGGAATCACACTCCTCTCGGTCACTGCTGGACCCTCCCATGCCCCAAGCTCTGCAGCAGAGAGAGGACTCTAGGACTAATTATCAGAACTGATGCCTCCTTTAGTTTATTCCTCACAACAAGGGGGCCACGCAAGGGGGGAAAGGTGCAGGCACCTTTCTCTCTTTCTCTCTTTCTCTCTCTGTGTCACAGAGAGAGAGAGAGACCCTGGGGGTCCCGAGGCATGCCAGACCAGTCAAAGCCTACAGCTGGCCAAGTCTTTGCAGAGCTGTGTACAAGTGTGTGCATGTGCATGTGGGTGTCTATTGGGGTGTGCAGGATTCCTGGCCTGGACTCAGAGAGGACCTCAACATGCACTCTGTGTTTTATGACTGCACTGAGGCTGGCACCTTCAGGGACTGGGCGGTGTCTGGCCTCTGCCGGCCAGGAATGCACAGAACCTGTGGGGCTGCAGCCTTCCGCACTGCTGAGCAGTCAGGCCACATCCCCCGCGCACTTGGAAGTGTGGGAGACGCAGAGGTGTTTTCTTTTCATTACAGCCTTTTTTTTTTTTCCTGAATTCTGACCAAATTTTATTTGGAAGAAGTTTTTCAGGAATGCAGCTAATGTGGCAGGAACACAGTAAAGGGTTAAAAGTGCAAGTGTAGGAATCAGACAGCCTGGACAGCACAGTGCTGTGTGGTTTGGAAGCCTCTCTGATCCTCGGCTTGCCCCCCGGGCAGCAGGGGCAGGGTTGCCCGGCCCCACATGGCTGGTGATGTTGTGGGATTACTTGAAGCAAATAGAGAGGAAGCTCTCAGCCTACCTGGCTCCACTGGGCAGAACGTGGGATTACCAGGCTCCGGGGTGCAAGGCGGCTGAGATCCTGGCCTCTGGCACCTTGCTTACTACTCCAAGCATGGCTTGGAAGCCCTGGAGCTGGAGCTGGTCCTAATCTGACAGGCAGGAATGGTGTTAAAAGCGCAGTCTTGTCAGGATGCTGGACTGGCTGCATGGTTTGTGGGACGCGGCCCTTGCGTGGCCCTGGGTTGCACAGGCCTGTTCTGAGCAAGCCTCCTGCTCTGGCTGCAGGGTCCAGGAGCTGGAGCTGGTGGAGAGGAAGCTGCTGCGGAGGGTGGATGTGCTGAGCGCTCGCCTGGTCCAGGAGCGCAGTGCGGCACTCCGTGCCCACGAACGGCTGCGGGCGCTGCAGGTGGAGCTGGCCAACCGGGTAGGTGTTCCTGCCGCTCTCTTGGTTTGCTCCTGTCCCAGCTTGCCGTGGGGCCACCCCAGGAAATGGGATCCAGTCCTGCCCTGCTGGCCTCGCGAGTCCTGGAGCTGGAGCAGGTGCGGCATGCTAAAGCTGCTCAGAGGCTCCTTGCCACGACCTTGGGCCCAAGGATAGGAGAAGTGATGCAGCCCCTGTCCTCAGCAATGCCAGAAACAGAAACTCCTGCAAGTGGGGGCTGGTGAGCCGGGTGTGGTGGTGCACACCTGTAATCCTAGCCCTTGCGTGGCTAAGGCAGGAGGGTCACCATGAGTTCAAGTCCCGCCTGGCTACCTAGTGAGATTCTGTTTAAAAAAAAAAAAAAAAAAAGCAAAACCAAAATGAAAGCAAGCAAGCAAAGCACAGGAGCTGGGGCTGAGGGGGTGCGTGGGTGCATTGCTCAGTGTGGGTGGGGCCAGGGAGGAAGGGGCTGTGGAGCACCAGGCTGTGCCGGGAAGGGCAGGCAGTGGCAAGGTGTGCAGGAAGGCTGGGGTGGTCGGTGGAAGAAGAGCACAGGACCGAGAGCAGAGGCGTTCGGGGAGAGGGGGCATTGGGAGGGCACCCTGCCAGAGGAGGGGAGTGGGCTTCAGGGGCAGGAGCAGGGACATGAAGGGTCATAGGAGAAAGCAACGGGGAGGAGAAGAGGCGGCCTCCGGCACACTGTGTCCTGGGGTGCCAGGGACACATTCAGCCTAATGTCCCTGGTGCATGACCCTCTGTGCAGACTCCAGCCTGCTCCCTTCCGTCCTGAGGGGGATTTGCCGTGGAAAGCGCAGTGGTGGGTTTGGCACCACTCTCTTCAGCCTAAGGCAAACAAGGTGACTCGGTGTAGCCCTGCAGTAGAAGAGTTCACAGTGTGACAGAAATGAGAGTTGGGTGACAGCCTGTGCAGGGCATGAGGCTTGACAGGCTGGGAAGGACTGGTGTCTGCATAGGATGTTAAGCTTTGTTGTGTGTGTGTCACCACCTCCCGGGATGTGTGTGCTCCTGGCACACACCAGTCAGGAATCCCATTTCCAGGAGAAGGAAGTTGAGGGCAACATGGGGATTCTCCCAGGGGCCCTCTGCTAGCATGTAGCCCAGCCACACCCAGCTCCCCCTGCCCAACCTCCTGCTGGAGACAGCTGCATTCTGAAGTACTGGGTATGGTTAAAAATAGGAATGAGCCATACTTGGCTCATTGTTCCCACTGTCCTGGCCTCCTTCGGAGGCAGTTCTGGAGTCCTCTTTCATATCTTCAGCCATACTATTGTGGTTTCATGAATGTCCTGAATGGAATCAAAATCTACACCTGTCACAGTCATTTTGGCTTTGAGGAAGAGCCAGGAGTCACACGGTGACAGATCTGGTGACTATGTGGACGCAGCACCATGCTTTTACTTGATACAAATTGCTACAAATATTTTGAGTCAATTCAGGACATCAAGACAGCTGTGAGGTGACAATCAGGAAAGAGAACCTATAGAACTGCCCTGGAAAGTGGCAAGAATGACGGCGTGCGTGTGTGCAAAGTAAGTAGGAGTACTTTGGAGGCGGTTAATGATGATGCGTTTTTACTGTACCAAGTTTTAGGGAATCTATTTAAGCCATGCATGGTGGCACATGACTAACCTCAGCACTCAGGAGGCTGAGGCAGGCGGATTGCTGAGCGTTCAAGGCCAGCCTGAGCTACACAGTGACTTCACACCTGGCTTGAGAGACATAGCGAGACTGTCTCCAAAAAAATGTAAACTTTTACTACACATTACTTTTCTTCAACACCATTTTAGGTATTGTAAAAACTAGAGATTTACCATAATTAATATACAAAATTCTTTTTCTTCCCAAGTTTTTCTCTAGCTAATGAGCCCTGCGATGAACAGCTTAGAAGTAAACTTTTGTCCCCGTATAAATCTTCAGCAGAGATTGAACTTGGACCTCGAGGTTGCTAGGCAGGCGCTTAAGGCTCTGAGCTATCTCCCCGGCCTCCACTCATACATTTCATGGGCCAGTGTTTATGAGATTCCCACGTCCTTTGTCTCCCATGCACACCATGGGGCAGCGTTGCTCTGCTGTTTGTCTCCTGGGCAGCATGTAGTAGATCACTAGTAGTAGTAGCTTGCATAGGATGCATCAATCTTCGGTTCAAACCAGTAGCACAAAAATAAATACGAGAGAAAGGGAGAGGGAGGAAAGGAGGAAGGGAGGGAGACAGACCGAGAAAGGGAGAGCTGAACAGAACGGAGGGATGCTTTCACTTCTTCGCTTGGTTACTCTGAACACGCAAGGGCTTCCAGTGTTTGAGGTCGTGGAGCACCCCGGGCCAGCTCCCTGCTTAGGGGCCCGAGGTGTGTCTTTAGGATGGGCAGGGGCCAGATGGTGGGCAAAGGCTTCAGCTGGATCCAGGATTCCCTGCTGGGCTCTGATCTGGCTGTGACATCGTGCAGGTCGCTTCTGTGTGTCTTGTGAGGCTGGAGACGCTCTCTCACTCTGGGGTAGCATGCCTTAACATCTACAGCCGTTGTGACGCGGTGGCAGGCCCCGCTGCCTGGTTGGGCGGGGCATCTGGAGAGACAGAGCGGCGACCCTCCCAGGAGTGGAGTTGGTGGGCGTGTCTGCTACTGAGGCCGCTCCTGCGGCTCTCCCGCCCCTCCAAACATCTGCACAGCTAGCTCCTTTCCAAAAACTGAGGAGCACGAGGGGTGAGGGGCCAGTCCAGGTGGGCTAAGGGTGGCTCCTGGCTCCTGGACACGATGTTAGACCCTAAGGCCTCAGTCATCAGAATACATACTGTGCCGTTTTGATGGGGTATTTTAATGCAATAACTCGCATTGTGAACAGCTGTGTTAGTGTTAGGTACAGCTAGGATTTGTGTGAGTGATCACGCGCTCTGGGGGCTGCCTGACCCAATCCCGCCAACTCCTAGGTCCAGGAAGAGGAGCTCACGGCCCAGCGGCAGCGAGAGCAGCTGTGGCGGTGGCGGGAGCGGCTGCGGCGCAAGGACGAGGCGCTGGGTCTGCAGGCGGCTGCCCTGGAGCGCTGCAGGCAGAGCCAGCGGCACCAGCTGTGCTTGGTGCGTGGCCAGGAACGGGTGCTGCGGGCACAAGTGCAGCAGCTGGAGCGGGACGTGCGCCGCCTGCGTCGCACCGCGAGCCTCCTCCTGGCCCAGCCGGGCGCCCCGAAGGCGTCAACGGAGCCGCTCACGCCTCAGGCCAGGGCTGAGCACACAGAGCGCCAGGGCGCCAAGGCGGCGCGCCGCAGACTGCGGGAGCAGCGAGCGAAGGAGCGTGGGCCACACGGGCAGCTGGAGGAGCTGCGCGGCCGCGTGTCCGGGCTGCGGCTGTCAGAAATCTGCCTGCGGGGCCGCAAAGAGGAGCTTGCTGAGCAGAAGCGCAGCCTGCCGGAGCAGCAGGGCGCCAGGCACTGCAGCCTAGTAAGTGGCCGGAACCTCGGGCAGGAGTGACTATGTGCTTGCCTCGTTCTTTTTTGTGCTGGAGGTAGGGACTCTGTAGTTCAGGCTGCCCTTGGATGGCCTGGAGCCTTCTGGAGCCCAGGATGGCCTCCAGCTCCCACAGGCTTACAGGTGTGGGCCTTGTTGCCCAGCTAGGCTTTCCTCCAACTTCGCAGTCCAGTAACTTGATGAAATCATCAACCCCTGCCCTCCCAGATCCTCTGTCCACCCCATCCCAACCAGCCTCCCCAGTCCCCACCCAGCCACTGCCTCACAGCTTGACCCTCACTCATCTGATCTCTACCTCACTGCCCATCCTGGGGCATGCCTACCTGTCAACGCCCCACTCACCCAGCTCCCAGGAGTGAGGGCCCCTGGGCTCCCCACACCTACCCAGCCTTCGCGTTTGAGGATTTCCTGCTGACAGCCTCTGCCTGCTGTGCCTTCTGAGTGGGTGGCAACAGAGCCTGAAGCTGTCCCCAAGGCAGTGACCAGGGCTTTGGGGACTTCCTGGGGGAAAAGGACATAAAAAGAGGAAAGTCATGGGATGGGGCACAGCTCATGGGCAGCCTCACCACCCAACAGGAGAAGGTGCGGTGCTCCTGCATGGCTCAAAAGGCCTGGTGGCCGGGTCCCCAGGGAACGTGCAAGATGGAGCGCGGTATTGTCCTGCAGCACGAGTCACAGAGTGCTGCAACCTGGGTGGCTGAAATGAAGGCCTTCGCTCGCTCCGGTGCAGGAGGAGAAGTGTGACGTCAGGAAGGGGCAGGCGACAGCCTCCCCTCTCCCCGCTTCCGGTCGGCTGTGCCTCCGTCCTCGCCTGGCATCTTTGCCCTGCATGTCTGTCTCGAGTCTCTTAGCACAAGGACACCGTTCTCCTGTGATCAGCACCCTGTCTACATCGCCACAGTCTGTCCACGCCGCACCTGGTGCAGGAAAGGTACCTGGAGAAAACAGCAAGAGCCGCGGGGGGGGGGGGGGGCTGCTGCCTTGTCACGAGGGCCTGGCCCAGGCCATCCCTGAGGAGCTGGGGAGCCATTTCCCTGGCTTCTGGGTCCACCGTGAGGGCTCTGTGGGCTCCACACGTGGGTGATGGGCAGCAGAGCTTGCTGCCTCCCCAGTGGCACTGGAAGAGAACACACAACCTTATGAAGGCGACAGCCCCTTACAGATGGACCCGGGCAGGCAGAAGAGCGGTTGTGCTGCAGCACCAAGTACCAAGGGACAGTCACGACTCAGGGCCCAGTGACCTCAGACAATGGCGTGTCTATAAGTGCAGGACTCGGTGGCACCGCGTGGCCTCTCCTAGGGCTTTGCACATGGCCTGCATCCATGCTCTTGCCGCCAGGCAGAGGAACCTCCCTGAACTGCTTGGTGAGCATGCTGGGTAAGGGCTGTCCAGGTGGGGCCAGCAGGGTCCAAGGGGCTCCTGGGGGGGGGGTTCATCCACACAGGCTGTGCAGACCCAGGCTGGGTTCTGCAGCCCTGAGTCTTGACCCCAGGGCACATGGGCTTTGCCGGTCATTTCTCTTCCTTTGCCTTCACACCTGTGCCCATAAGAGAGGGCCCAGCTGTCAGCTGGCCAAGGCTGTGGCGATGATAAGTATGAAATAAAATATAAATACAGTGTGAGGGCCCGGCGGGATGGCTCAGTGGTCTAAAGCGCCTGCTTGGGAAAGCTTGGGCGGCTTCAGGGATCGCGGTTCGATCCCCAGCACCACATGCTGTGCCAGCCCTGCCCTCAGGGCGTGGGCTGAGCCGGCCATAAAAATGAGTGAATAAACAAATAAAGGTTCTAAAACAAGAAAAAAATAAATAAATAAAATAAAAAATTCTTTAAAAAATATAAATGCAGAGTGAAAATGGAGCATCCATAGCATCTTGTCTTGCTGCATTTTGACCTCGTCTTGCGCTCTGTAAACCTGTTCTGTCTCACCATGACCTCATCCTTTTTTTTTTCAAATGTATTTAGTGCAGGGTCTACAGGGTCTCATTACACGGATCGGACTCAGTGATCCTCCTGTCTTCAGCCTCCCAAGTAATGGGATTACAGGCATTCACCACCACACTGTCTCAGAGCCCCAGGAAGGCAGGGGATCAAGCCTCAGTTGCTGAGCCTGCCTGAGCAGGTGCTTTAGTCTGTGGAGCTATCTGGTTGGCCTGTTTTTTTTTAAAATTTGTTATTGTTGTTTTATTTATTTATCTATTTATTTTGCAGTACCAGTGATTGAACTCAGGACCCTGTGCTTGCCAGGCAAGTACTTATTCTACTGAGCTATTTCCCTGGCCCTGTTTTATTTATTTATTTGTGTTTAGTCTTTTTATTTATTTACGTATTTGGTACAGGGTCTCACTATTCAGCTGGGACCTTTTGGTGATCCTGCTGTCTCAGCCTCCCCAGCCCTGAGATTGCAGGTGTATGCCACCATGCCCAGTTTCAGTGGTTGGCACTGCACAGGGGCTGGAACGGCATTTGGTACTGGGGATTGAACCTGGGTCCTAGTGCTTGCCAGATAGGCACTTAGATCACTGAGCTATCTCCTCAGCCTTTTAAAAATATTATTTTTAAATTTATTTAAAAATTTATTTACTTACTTTTTTGGCCGGCGCAGCCCCTGCTGAGGGTGGGGTTGGCATGGCATGTGGTGCCGGGGATCAAACTGTGGTTCCCCGTGTCTGCCTAAGCTTGCTGAAGCAGGCGCTTTACACTGCTGAGCTATCTTGTGGCCCATATGACCTCATCTTGCCCCGTTTTGACCTCTCACCCTTATGGCCTCAGTCTGACATCACTACTCCATTATGACCGAATCTCATCCCCTTCCGAGCCCATCTTTCTCTGTTCTGACCTCATAATCTACCACGACCTTGTCCTGCTCTAGTGTTACCTTGTCTTGCTCCCATTATGACCTCACCATACCCATTCTGATCTCCTTATACTCCAGATACACTCATTGTACCTCACTGTGACCTCACCATACCTCATTATATCAAAATGGGTCATTCCACCCATTATGATGTCATCACGCCCATTATGATGTTATCATACCCTTTATGACCTCATTGTGCCCCTTTGTGACCTCACTGTACTCTCTCATTCACCTGCTGTACCTCATCTTACCCCCATCGTGACCTCATCACACTCCATTGTGACCTCATCTTGGCATCACATCTGCAATGCCCCATTTCCAACTAAGGTCATATTCTGAATGCTGGGAGTCACGATTCTGACATATGAGCTGTGCGGGGCAGAATTCAGCTCATAAAGGACTCCCTGCATGGCACTGTTGTGAGAACCCACAAGATGCCCAACCCATAGGCTCGCTTTCTTGCTGGCTGGAACCTGGGCTCTGTCTGCAGCTGTGCCCAGTGGATGTCGCAGCCCTGCATCTTCCTGGGCCAGCTGAGTGCCAGGCACTGCTGCTGGACTTTGCTGCTCTGCACCGATAAGGACCAACTGCACTGAGAGTCCTCTGGCCTGCCAGGGGCCACACAGATGTTAGGTGTGTCTTTGCCTATGCAAATTGACAAGGCCTGGCAACTTCTTAAAGCCTGAGCATCTGAGATCAAGGCACCTGTGGGATTTGAGCCAGTGTCCCCATAAGCCAAGTGTCAGAGGCTTCATCTTCAGCTGTGGTACTACAGAAGTGGGGAACCTTTAGGACATGAGAGAGTTAGGTCACTGGGGTGCACCCTGAAAGGGGAGGTTGGGACCTGGCTCTTCCTCTGCCTCCCTGTCACCGGGCACAGTGGCTGACTTGCCACAGGCCTGGGAGCAGCAGAGCCCAAGGCCACGGACTGAAACCTCCAAAGCCACTAGCCAAAATGAACCTTTTTCAGATTGTGCTCTCTGGTATTTGCAACAGGTGTGGATATGAACCGCACAGCCCACCTACTCCTTATGGTGGTGCCTTCTCGCTGTGCCAAGGCAGAGAGGGCAGAGGGGCACTGATCACACTGGATTACTGTCCAGAGAATCCACCTCCAGTAAGGCCATCACAGTGTGGGTTTAGGGTGAATGTGTGTCAGCCTAGGGACACAGACCCAGAGGCCACAGCACAGCTGACCAGGCTTTGTACCTCTTGTACTCTGCTGTCTAGTGACACTAGTCAGTTGGCATTTACTGAGGTCCACCTGGTGCCTGTGCTTGGCACTTGGCAGAACTCAGACTAGGTGGGAACAAAGATGCAGTGTGATAAAGCAGCTGAGGAGGTGACAAGGAGAGGAGAAGGCTGGGAGCCCAGGCGTCCCCTAGAGGCCCTGGAGTTGGCCTGGGACAGACCCCTGTCCTCAGGAGCACCAGTGCCCTGCTTAGTCCTGGAGCATGGGGTGGAGAGCAGCAGGGGCCACGGCCACCGGTGTGCAGGGATGGCAACCTGGACCACACACGCGCAGGAGCTCCTGGTAAGGAAGCTGCCAAGCCAGGCCCTGAGCTCCTGGTTGGGGTGGAGCTGCCAGCCTCAGGGGTGCATGTGGGTGGCTTCTAGCCAGAGTCACAGAGCATCCATACGCTGTGTGACTTCCCGAAGCTCTGGTGTGTTGTTATAGAAGCCACCCTAGTCCTCAGCAGCTTGGCCTAGTGACTCGTGACCACCAAAGTGTCTCTTTTCACAAACCCCTGGGTGTCTACTGGGGGCTCACCCTCCTTACCATAGCATTCGAGGCTCCCCTGGCCTAGGCCTCCTTCTGGGGCTCAGTCCCTGGCCCTTGCCCTGCTCTGTGGGGCCCTGAATGAGCCAAACTGCACACCGTATAGCTTCCCTGGACCCAAAGGCCATTCCTGTCCTGTCAGTCATGGCCATGCTCTCAAGCCTGGTGCTCCCTCTGTGCAGCACGGATGCTCCCTCCTCCTGGAAGACCTCCCTGACTTCACGTCAGCTCTTCAGAGCCCCCCCCCCAGTGACTCGGCCAGTTGGTGGCCCTAATCCTCACTGTGCCAGCCTCCCCACTCCTCGCATGGACCCTTGTCACTTGGCAGGTCCAGCTCAGCTCTGGATTCCCACCCCTCCTTGGGGAGCAAGTGACTGAGTAGGGAGGTGACTGTGGGAAGGCAGGGCCTCAATGCTCTCTGGCCCAGGGGAACCCCTAAAAATGAGGTGCTGAGGAACACAATGAGAAGTTAGGACTTAGGAGCTGTGTGCCATATGCAACTACCAGCGAGGAGGCTGCCTAGCCAGGCTTAGCCCTGCCTGGCCCAGAGCACGCTGTGTCCCCCGCAAGCTTCTGAGGTCATTCCATGCTGAACCTCATTGTGCAGATGGGGAAACTGAGGCAGTGAGATAAAGTAACTGCCTCAACCTAATGAAGCAAAATGGATAAGGGTGCAGACTATATGGGTTCGGGAGCTGCAGTGCGAGTCAGAGTGAGGGCAGTCATAAGGAGGCGCCGCGTTTCCTTCGTGTTTGCAAAGCACTTTGTGAAGATCTGCCGGGCACTGAGGCAGCCAGGGGCAAGTTGCTAGGAGCCCAGGTCCTGGGGGAACGGGTCCTGGCAAGGCGCCTGGGGAGAGAGGAAATTCAAAGGACGAGGTTTCCCCGCAGTCCCTGAGCTTTTGGCCCCTGCCACTGTGTGGGCTCCAGGGCTGGCGGTGACCCGACCAGGCTTGGGTCTTGCCATGGGTCAGGGGACACAGTCTCGGGCCTGGACAGTGGCAGCTCAGGCCACTAGGCAAGGTCAGGGACAACCCGTCTTCCTGCCACCACAGTGTGCGTGTGGCTCGACCCCTGGTGGCAGCTGCAGGAATAGCTTCATTTTGGGCGACTTGGCTGCTGGGCTGCGTTAGGAAGCAAGAGCCTGGAGCAACGGCGTCCAAGCCATGGCACCACCAAGTCAAAGCCACCGTGCGCAGTGTCAGAGCGAGCTTTATCCTCTTTGTTGCTGCCCTCCGGCACGTTTAGGGTCTAACTTGTTGTCTTTTCAACTCTTGGAAGCTTTCAATATGATATAGAATTATTGGGAGACTTTTCCTTTTTTTCAACCAAAATTATTTTTAATTGTACACATTTGTGGGGTGAAAGGACTTTTTTTTTTTTTTTTTTTTTAACAAAAGATTACTCAAGAGCCAGATGTGGTGGTGCACACCTGCAATCCCAGCACTTGGGAGGCTGAGGCAGGAGGGTCACTTGAGAGTAGACTCTGTCAAGGAAAAAAAAAAAAGTAACCAGGATTCCACTCCTGCCATATTTGGCTGAATTTCTAAAGGCCCTGCTACCTTGGAGGGCTGAGCTGTTGGGAGTCTAAAAGGCACACTGGCGAGGCGCCGCCTATGAGCAGTAAGCCTCTCCCGGTGTCTGTGCCTGGGCTTCCGGCTCCCACCAAGGCCCATGGAGCAGGCAGCTAGAGGCGACCACCCCAGCGTGGCTCATGGCAGGAGCAATCTGGAACCAGCCTTGTCCCAGCAGAAGGTGCTGGAGTGGTGTTGTGGTTTATGTCTAGTTGTCCCCCCAAAAGCCTCATGCCATCATGGGCGTGGACTTCTATAGATTGAGACTTGACTCATGAGTTACTGGGATTAGTGATTTAGTACTGATCTAGAGTGACACTTGATCCATGATCCCTGGGATTATGTATTTTAAGTACTTCTGGGATTATGGTATAGCCTAAGGCAGATAGGCTGAGGCAGAGAGCCTGAATGTAATGTAAAGAGAGACAGAGAGACAGACTCGCGCTGTTGCTCTGCTGCCCTGGTTGGCTGGCTGCCTCTGTCACCATTTTGTTGCTGTTCCGCCGCCATGAACTGAATGCTCTCTACCTTGTTCTACTCAGCCTTGGGCCAGCCGAATATGGACTGAAACCTCCATTAACTGTGAGCTAAATAAACCTTTCCTGCCTTCATTTTGGGCGTCCGGTATTTGTCCCAGCAATGAGAGAAGAGTAACTAAGACACAGCAGGGCAGGAAACATCAGCAGCCCCAGAGCTACGCCGTGGAAGGACAAAACACACGTGGCCAATTTACACTTTGCACAAGTGGAAGGCTTAGTGTCTCCGTGCAGGGAGAGGGCTATGCCTGGAGAAAAGCCTGGCTGCATTCTAACGCCTCAGTGTCTGCGTCTGGGGGCCTGGTTATGGCTCACTTGTTACATCTGCTTAACTTTGAACAAACGCACGTTCAGGGGGAGCCGGCAGAGGTAGGCAGCTGCTTCCTTCCCCGCGTGGGGGAAGCAGGAAGGGAGGACAGGGCCTGCGGACTCGGTGCGGAGAAGCAGGGAGGGCAGCCGGGAGGCAGGAGTGCAGGCTCAGCTCAGGCAGGAGCAAGCTCAGGCTCCTTCTTCCTCTCCCGCTCCCCCTCCCTCCTTGATTTCCTCATTTGCAAATGAAGAGGGCTGACTGGGTCTCAGCGTGACCTCAGCACTGCTCTTCTAGGGTGGGGTGCGCAGGAGAGTGTGCCTTTGTCCTTGGCCACGTCCCAGCCCAGGCCCAGGCCCCGCTGCGTAGTCCCTGTATTTAGCAGTGTGTCACGACTCGTGTGCTCCTGGAGAAGCCTGTTGCTGAGGCTCATTTGTACACCGGGAGCCCAGGTTCAGAGAGGTAGGGTCTTGTCCGGGATCCCTGGGATCCAAGTCTCCCAGGGGAGCATAGAGTGGGCAGTGTCTTTGGTGGGCATGGCTTTTGAGGTGGGCGTGGCGTAGGAGGGGTGGGCAGGACGTGGGGAGAATGACATAGGGTGGGCGTGGCGTAGGAGG